>LCTX01000097.1:0-81268 GCA_002233555.1 Limonomyces culmigenus | reverse complement strand
GTCACATGGACACGTGATGTTCCGTCGGATCAATTGATCCGGCGGGAACCTTCTGGAACGTTCTAGAAGGTCACGTGCTATGAGGTAATGCTTACAGATCATGATGTCATTTGAAAGCATGAGGTCATCATCGGCAAGGACATCGGCAGCACTGCCGATGCTTGGTAACCATCGCTTCTATAGATAGAACGCTCACCTTTTGCCATTGGCTGAGCGGATATGACTCACGTTTCACTGCACAGGTCCTGAAGAGCTTATAAAGCGAAACAGGTAAGGCGGATGGCTCCCCATCCCCCTGTCGACCTGCAGTCCAGTGCCTCGGCACTGCTTCTCGCTTCGCTCGTCGCGCGCCTCGCTATTATTCTCCCTAACCCTAGTCCATGCAGGCGGCGGCCTTTGCCATCAGCGATACGCTGGCGGTATGATTCACGTCATACATGATTGCAAAGAGCTGACCTCGCAATGAAGGACAACATTCACACGTACACAGCAGCCGCCCTCTTCTCTGCAAACATTGCATACTATTGAGGTCAAGCTAGCAATGTCATCCTTGTACGTCAATGTCTCTGTTCTATATGCACACCTGACGTGCTCTCCAGCACGTCCTTTGTGAACAGAAGATCTCGGGCCTTCCCCAACCCGAGGACAAGGGGAGCCTCAAGCTCGTGACGCAGGTAATTGGCCGTCAGCTCACAATTGTTTGCTGTGCCGTGAAGAGCAGTGTGAGCGCCGCGTCCTCTTGACCTAGCACAACCTAACAGTCACCAGATCAAGGACTCTCGGACATCCGGTGCCGCCGTGAAAAACATCGCCGCCCTTGCTCACCACCTTGCTCCCAACGGTGTTAAGGTCACGCTGGCTCACTATAAGCGGATTGCTTATCTTGTTTGTGTCCATTTTGATGTAGTGCCACAACATGCTGATCAACTTCACAAGCATTGGTACGCGGATAATTATCCGAAAGACTTTGACAACAAGTACTGGGAGAAGGTTGATGACAGCCTTGTCAAGATCCGCAAGCAGAGCGCCGTCAACGTGAACGCGTGAGTGTGACCGGTTTTTTTTGGGCATGCTATCTAACCACATCCTCAGTGCCTTTGAAAGCATCTATCTTCAGGACAAGCAGCGTTATGGCAACCCGGCAAGTCCTGACATTCAACTCAGCGCGGACTCTATTGCCTCAATCTCACTGTGGCAAGATCATATTGAGAAGGTCATGGTCACGGTGAAGCCGCCAAAGAAGCCATCAGCCACACCAGCCAAGAAGAAGAGGAGCGCCGTCCCGACCACATTGGTGACGGAGGACCCGGAGCGCGACATTGCAGGTGCCGACTCTGACATCGACACCAGGATCACGGGCGCGGGCGCGGGCACAGGCACAAGCGGGGGTGTGTTGAGACTGCTATGCTGTCAATACGCACTGCATGGATGTGTCAGACTGCTGACCATATCTGGCGCAGCCTCGGCTGTGCCCATTATCATGTGNNTGGCCCAGTCCAGCTGCTACAGGGTGCGAGCACAAGCACAAGCATGGGCGCGGGCGCGGGTGAGGGCAGCGGCGGCATGTAATTTATATGTTATGAAATATCATCCTATTCTATTGCCAACGCACGATCCCAATTGGGAATACCCAAAAATGGGCCAGGTACGAAATCCCTAGCGTCAAACCTCCTCCTGACGTTCGGAGTGATCATGCAAAGAGGCATGATGCTCGTGACCGCGCTCAAATTCACGGATCGAACGGTCAGATGATGTCAGTCTGACCCCGCCCGAACCTCGGGCCGATGACGCCCGGAGAGCTTCGATCGAACCTCAACCTGACCTCAAACCCCGGTGGTGGTGTATATGACCATCATAGCTAGTCGGCTGATATGAAGAGCTACGGCGTGTGCTCGTTGCTATAATGATCTATGGTATGTGCTTGTGGCTATCACGGTCTATGAGACTGTGATAGACGCGGGCGGTCTATGGATTAAAAGTGTTTTTCCTGATGAGGGGTCAGTGCTGTGTCCTTGACACCTGTGGCGAGAGTGCAAGAGCGTATCATTAGAAATTCTGGCTGCATAGAAGTGTGTATATATCTGTTATTATGCGATGTACAAAGTTACAGAAAGATACATGCACTTGTTGTGGATGCGGCGCGGAATTAGTGTTTTTGGGCCGATGGGACAAAATAGCACAATACGACCAAACACTTTCGGAGCTTGTTTGGCAGCACTCGCCCATTGCAGTTGCACCATCCCCAAATACTTGGAGGACGGGACCAAGACCGTCGGTCCGGTCTTCGGTCCTCACATTTTGGCCAAAGATCGGACCAGACCGGACCGCAGAAACACTACTCGGTGGTTGAACGTTCCTTCACAGGCAAAAGTAGCATCCCATTCTGGTCATTTCAAATAGTACATTCAATCCACCCCACCACGTTCATCTACGCGGCACCCACGACAGGCGCGGGCGAGCTCCCCGAGCGCATGAGCGCCTCGAGCCGCTCCTCGAGCCCGCCGCCCATGCCCTCGCGCTCCCATTCGCCGCCCGCCTCATCGCGCCCCCCGCCAAAGAGCATGCTCTCGCGGTTGCTGCGCGCCGCCTCGCTCGCGTCGCGGCCGCGTTCGGGCGAGAGCGTCGCGAGGTGGGGCGGCGGCTCCGCGGCGGACGCGCCCTCCGTGAGCGCGGAGAGCGGCGTGTCCGCGGTGGGCACGCTCCCGACGAGGTCCGCGTACGAGATGAAGCTGAGACGGGCGGCCGCGCGGCCGGGCGACGGCGGTGCGCGGCGTGGGACGCTGAGCTCGCTTGACGCGCTCGGGGACGTGCCGAGGGCCGGCGACGAGCTGCGCGGGAGCGCGAAGAACGAGCCGGGCGTCGGCGTCGTCTCGGGGAGGCCGGCGGGCGAAGTCGCGGGCGAAGTCTGCGCGGACGAGGGCGCAGAGTAGTACCGGCTCTCCATCGTGCTCGCGGTGAGGCTGCGGTCGACGCGCGCGCGCGGGACCTGGGTCGCGGTCGCCTCGGAGTGGATGCCGGGACGCGTGGGCGGCGAGCCGGAGAGGGACGGCGCGAGGAACGCGCTGGGGCCGGGCGACGGGCTGCGCGAGCGGATCGGGCTCGCGCCGCGCGAGCTGCCGGCGAACAGCCCGCCGTTGGACGGCGCGGGCGTGAGGACGGCGACGTCGGCGAGATCCGCGAACGAGCCCGCGCGGGACGGGGCGAGGAGCGCGGCGGCGGAGTCGAGCGCGGGCGGGACCTGCTGCTCGAGCGCCTCGGTGCCGTGCCCGCGCGCGAGCAGGTGCGGGTTCGGCGCGTGGCCCGGCGGCGGCGGGGCGTCGTGGGAGAGGAGCGGCTCGACGTCGCGCTCGAAGATCGCGCTGCTGAAGCTGTGGCTGCGCGTGACGTCAGCGCGAGTAAAGTGGCGAGAAGAGAGGGAGGCGGACATGGACGTCGGCGAGGACGGGATGCTCGTCGCGGGCGAGAGCGCGCCGGCGCGGGAGGGCGATAGGCCGAGGAGGACGCTGTTGCGCGGGGAGAGGCGCGCGCCGGGCGTGAGCTGCCCGGACGACGTAAGCCGCCGGAGATCGTGCCCGGGCGAGAGCGGCGGCGAGATCCGCGGCGTTACTGTGTGGATCGTGAGGCTCCAGAGACGCGGTATGCACCAGATACGCACCGTGCTCGGACGAGGTGGCGGTGGGCATCGTGCAGACGGCGCGATGGCGGGGAAGGACAGAGAACAAGGTGCGCAGACCCGCGATGACGCAGCCGGCGTGTTCGCTGGGGTTGCGCGCGCACGGGATCCGGCCGGAGGCGACGGTGGAGCGGACGGCGAGGGGAACGGGGACAGCGCACGCGCACCGGCGCCTATCACGCGAGCATCTTATCCCCGCGCTCCCATCATCTCGGCGTTGTTCGTCCGTGCGCGCCGTCGAGCTCCGGCTGCGAGATGAAATGGCTGGATCCGGCGATGGTCGCGCGGGCTGTAGGTGCAGGATGGTGTGGTGGGCTGTGAAGGCAGTGCGTGTGCTCCCTCCCGTTCGCTCATAGCTGACCTCGTCCTCTTGTGATCACACTCAGCTTTCATAAGTGCCACGATGCTCAAGCTACACTTGGTTTTCAATCTTTGGAGTGGTCTGAATGTGAATGATCGCATAAATGTTCGATTATTCATATTCAGACAGCTCACGAAGGTCGAACTCGTCTCAGCACGGATCACCGGCGATGATACACTTACACAAGCAGAAGTCGACATGAGCGGGATCGCCGACCTTTGAGGCAAGACACGGAAGTCTGGATGTTTTGGGACGCCGAACTCATCAGTTCTTCATGCCGTCGTCGAGGATCAAACACTCCTGGCCAACAGCTCATCGCATGCGCCCTCGTGCGTTATTCGTTTTTTTTCGCACTATTCTCTTTCTCCTTCTCCACTTTTGATGCCTAGACACGCAGCACAACACGCTCGACACGCTCGAAGCGAACCTGGACCTCCAGTACACGCTCAGCGTCCGCGTCGACTTTCTCTCAGTCAAGCTGGACAGCGCGGACGGCTTCCTCGATACCACGTTCGCGCGACCCGCAGACGTTTGATGTGATGAGCACGTCGTGCCGCTTCGTTGAGTCCGCAATGCCACTCGCGATGGTGCAGAGCTTACGCGGCGCTCGGTGCGCAGGGCGTGTCTGTCCTCTTCGCGGCCAACGACGACGGCGTCGGCTGGAGTGTCGGCAGCGGGCGCAAGAACGAGTGTACGATGTTTGGTTCGATGTCCCCGCGACGGGTTTGTTGTGAGTCTGCTCGACCATCTTCTCGTTGCCGACGCTGACTGCGTGCTACGCCAGCGTCACCACGATGGGCGCGACGCAGGGCACCCTCGAGATCACCCCGGTGCTCTCGTCGGGTGGCTTCTCGAACAACTTGTCCATACCAGGCCTCCGACGTTGCGGCGTATCTTGCGGACCTCGTTCCCAAGAACGCGGGGCTCTTCGACGCGGCCGGACGGGCGGTCTCGGACATGTCCGCGTACGGGAGGAACCTGAGCGTGGTGGACAAGGGTCACGCCTGTCTGGTCGATGGCACGTCCGCCGCCAGGCCGATCTTCGCGAGCGTCGACGCGCTCCTGAACGAGGCGCGCCTGAACATGCACCAGCCGCCGTTGGGCTTCCTCAACCCGTGGCTGTACGCGTCCGCGCCCGTCGGATGTCGACGCGGGCTCGAATCCGGGGCGGGGGACTCGGGGATGGTGGGCTGGGATCCCGTCATGGTGCTCGGCTCGCCGGAGTTTGAGGCCCTCGCGGGGCCAGCTGCGCACATGTAAGGATGACGTTGAGAAGTCTCATGTCTGATTGGTCACGGCAAATGTTCTCTATCATCATTGCAAATGTGTTCGCAGATTGCACCTCCGTTTGAATCCCGAGTCCATCACCTGCAGACTGCGCACAGACCGGCGTCGGCTTCGCCGTGCCGTCGTCATGAGGGAAATCGAGAAAGAGTCTCGGAGGATGCACTGCTGGGAGAAAGTTATCGATCTCGTGAGGACGAGCAAGAGATCAGAATAAAAGATGATTAGCATAATTGCCGACCCCCAAAGGAGGCGCTATAGGGAAATGGTAGTTTACACGATCACGTGCAACGCGCCCTTCTCTCCTCCGAACCGCATCAGTCGAGGATCCGCCGGCTCCTGCGACTGCGGATACCCCACACTTGTTCTTTCGTGCGGTTGTAGCGACGATGGCAGCCCTTTAAAAAGGCGGCCTGTGGGTGGTGCACATCAGCATCAACCCATTCGCCCTCTAGGTCTTCCGTTTTGCACGCATGGCTCGGTCCGCCACTTTCATCATCGCGTGCGCCGCGGCTGTCATTCTTCAGGCCACTGCATCATCGACGCTCGCTACGACGAGCCGATATGTCGTGCATGAATCGGTCTCGAAACTGCCAGAAGGATGGGCGAACGTCGGCGCCGCGGAGGGCTCGGCGCAGGTCGACATTCGTATCGCACTGCAGAGCCAGGATGTCGCCGGACTGCAGAAGACGCTGATGGACGTCTCGACGCCTGGGAGCCCGAAGTATGGGCAGCACTTGACCGCGGCTCAGGTGAGTCCTGCTCAGACTCACAGTTACTCGCGATTCCAACTATGTCCTCCCTTGCAGGTCAAGTCGTACATGACGCCGTTGATGGAGAGCGTAGAGGCCGTGACCACCTGGCTCGCATCCGAGGGAGTGAGGGCCCATGTCTTGCCTGGCCATGGCGACTGGTTCGGGCTCTCGACGACTGCGTCGCAAGCTGGCCGGCTCTTCAACACCTCGTTCTCGAACTATCGGCACCTCTCCTCGGGAAGCGACAAGATTCGTACGCTGTCGTACTCAGTCCCCGCCAACATACAGCAACACATCAGCCTCGTTCACCCAATAACTTCGTACGTCACGTCTCTCTCGCATTTCATCGCATCCTTACAGACACCTAGGTTCACAGAGCCGACGCAGGGGCACGCCCAGCCGGTCTTTACCACACCGAAAGGTGTCTTGCGCAGCCGCGTCTCGCGAGGAGCGACCGCCTCGTGCTCGGACTCCATCACCCCGCAGTGCGTGCAGGAGGTGTACGGCCTTCCTACGGATCCCGCTACGTCCTCTGGCAACGCCATCACCGTCACCGGATACGGCGGCCAGTTCCCGGAGGAGGACGACCTCAAGGTAATGATCATGCCGAGTTTCACGTTCCGCACGTCTGATGATGTTTGCAGATGTTCCTCCAGCAGTACCGTCCGGACGTCGAGGCTACTACTCCTTACACGCTCCAAACCTTGGACGGCGGCGTCGACGCGCAGAACGCGACAGGTCCCGGTGTAGAGGCGAACCTCGACGTCCAGGCAGGAACATCGTAGTTACGCCCTGACCGCGTTCTGACCATCTGTTCCCAGTACACTGTGGGCATCGCGACCGGCGTCCCCGTCAACTTTCTCTCCGTCGGGTGGCACGTTGACGACGGGGACCTCTTCGGCTGGCTCGACACGGTCAACTACCTCTCGTCCGAGAACGTAACCTCGACCGTCCTCTCAACCTCGTATGCCCGTGCGGAGAACACCATCTCGTCAGAACTCGCAACTAAGCTGTGCAACGCGTATGCGGCGATCAGCGCGCAGGGCGTGTCGGTTCTCTTCTCATCTGGCGATGGCGGCGTTGCGGGGATCCGGCCGTACCCGTGCACGACGTTCGTGCCGACCTTCCCGGCAACATGCCCGTAGTAAGTTTTTCTCAACACTTTTATCCAAACTTGAACACTCACGCAGCTCTTTCTCAGTGTTACCACTGTCGGCGCAACTGCGGGCATCCCCGAGACGGCCGCTGCGTTCTCTGCCGGCGGCTTCTCCAACTTGTTCGAGATCCCGGATTATCAGGCCCGCGACGTTGCCTCGTACCTCGCCACGCTCGGCGACACGAATGCGGGCCTTTTCAACGCCTCTGGGCGCGCATACCCCGACGTAGCCGCTTTCGGCCAGAACGTGATGATCACGAACAACGGTACCACCGAGTCGGTCAACGGCACGTCCTGTGCCACGCCGATTTTCGCGAGCGTGATCGCGCTCCTGAACGACCAGCGCCTCGCGGTGGGCAAGGCACCGCTGGGTTTCCTCAACCCGTGGCTGTACGGGAACGCGTCCACTGCCCTCACGGACATCATCGACGGTTCGAACCCTGGCTGCGGCACGAACGGATTCTCTGCGACGAGCGGGTGGGACCCCGTCACTGGTCTGGGGTCGCCGAAGTTTGCGGCGCTTGCGACCGCGGCTCGGCTCTTGTGAACGTGCCCTTGCGAAAGCAATCATCGTAGCTATCAAACTCTCATATAATCAGACCCTGTTTCTTATGTCACACACTGGCATGCATGCGCAGAACATAAGTCCGTTTGGAATAAGACGCGTTTGAGTGCAGTGTCTGCATCACCTGCAGGCTGTGCGTGCAACGCAGACCGGAGTGTGCCTCCTCGTCGTGATGGTGAGGTGAAAAAAGCGCCGAAGCAGTGTACACGTGTGCGAGCGAGATCTCGATTCGCTAACCACAGTCCACGAATTAGAGAACGAGGATGCGAGACAAAACGATGAGAGCACGCGAGACGGAGAGATGGAGAGTTCTGCGGCAGATCACGTGCGACGGGCCCATGTCTCATCTGAACAGCATTCCTCCATGCACAGTCGAGGCGGTTGAGTGGATTACGCCGCCCCCGGGGACTCCGGTAAGGTCGATTTGATCGGGCTGTAGCGTGGCTGTAAGGGCTTGACAAAAGGCGTGTTGTTCGAGGGGCGCATATAAATCTCATCCCATTTCCCTCTCCAAGCCAAAGATTCTGCAGGCATGGCTCCGTCTGCCGCCCTCGTCATCGCGTGCGCCGCGCTCGGAGCCGTCATACTCCAGGCCACCATCTCGTGGACGCCTGAGACATCTTCGTTGAGCCCGAATGGTAATCTTGCTGTGAACACGAACGCGAACGTGGCTGCCGCCATGTCGAATGGCACACCGGGAGCGAGTTTCTACGCACTCCACGAGTCGGTTGCAGACGCGCCCGCCGGTTGGGTGAACATCGGCGACGCGAAAGCTTCGACGCACATGAACATGCGGATCGCGTTGCAGAGCAAGGACGTCACCGGACTTCAGAAGACGCTCATGGATGTCTCGACGCCTGGTAGCTCCAAGTACGGGCAGCACTTGAACGCAGCTCAGGTGCCTGTCTCGCTTCATTTGGCCTTCCCGAAACTCATCCAGAGCTTCTACTACTAGGTCAAGTCATACATGGCCCCTTCGGCAGATAGTGTGCAGGCCGTCACCAGCTGGCTCGCGTCTGAGGGCGTCAGTGCCCAGGTTCTACCCGGTCACGGTGACTGGATCGGGTTCTCGACAACTGCGTCGCAAGCCGGCCGGCTCTTCAACGCCTCGTTCTCGAACTACCGTCACCTATCCTCCGGAAGCGAGAAAGTCCGGACTACGTCATACTCCGTCCCCACCCACCTACAGGAGCACATTAGCCTCGTTCACCCAATGATTTCGTACGTGACGCACTTCTCGGGTCTCGTCGCGTCCTCACAGCCGCACAGATTCACGAAGCCGAAGAAGCGACACACCAAATCGGTCTTCAACTCGGCGAAAGGTGGCTCGCGAAGCCGCGGTTCGCGCGCCGCGGCCGCGTCGTGCTCCAAGCGCATCACCCCGTCGTGCGTGCAGCAGGCATATGGCCTCCCCACGGATGTCGCCACCTCCTCGGGGAACTCGATCACCGTCACCGGATACCTCGGCCAGTTTCCACAGGATGCCGATCTGAAGGTAACAACTGCTTATCATCTCGGAGCCGGCTTGTCTGACAAGATACGCAGTCGTTCCTCAAGCAGTTCCGTCCGGACGTTGATGACGAGACTTCGTTCACGCTCCAGACCACGGACGGCGGCAAAGACACGCAAAATGCAACGCTGGCTGGCATCGAGGCAAACCTCGACATCGAGGTACGCACACAGCACAGTTTTTCGCTCTGCACGTACTCATCGTCTGTTCGCAGTACACTGTGGGTATCGCAACCGGCGTGCCTATCAACTTCCTCTCCGTCGGGGACGACGTCGACGACGGCAACCTTGGCGGCTTCCTCGACACTGTCAACTACATCTCATCTGAGAACGCGATCTCGACCGTCATGACGACGTCATACGACTTTGACGAGCACGGTCTGACGCTCGCTCTCGCGACCAAGCTCTGCAACGCGTACGCGGCACTCAGTGCGCAGGGCGTGTCCATCCTCTTCTCATCGGGTGATGGGGGCGTCGCGGGTACTCGGCCAGATGAGTGCACGACGTTCGTGCCGACTTTCCCCTCGACATGTCCATAGTAAGTCACTGCGGTCGCGCTCGTCGAAGGCTGGACGCTCATGAGGCTGTTCTCAGCGTCACCACTGTCGGCGCGACGACAGGCGTGCCTGAGACCGCCGCCGCTCTCTCTGCGGGCGGGTTTTCGAACTACTTCGAGATCCCGGACTACCAGGCGAAGGCCGTCAGCTCATACCTTAAAACACTGGGAGACACGAACGCAGGTCTCTTCAACGCCTCCGGGCGTGCGTACCCCGACATCGCAGCATACGGGCAGAACGTGATGATCGCCAGCGGCGGCACGAACGAGCCTGTTGATGGCACGTCGTGTGCGACGCCGATCTTCGCGAGTGTTATCGCGCTCTTAAACGACCAGCTCCTCGCAGCGGGCAAGGCGCCGCTGGGCTTTCTCAACCCGTGGCTGTACTCAAAAGCGGCGTCGGCGCTGACGGACATCACGAAGGGCTCGAACCCAGGGTGCGGGACGGACGGCTTCCCCGCGACGACCGGGTGGGATCCTGTCACTGGCCTCGGCTCGCCAAACTTTGCGGCGCTCCTTGCCACGCTGGATCTCGAGTCGTGAGATCGTTCATATTTTGGACTGGTTGCTCTCCTTTGCACCTCGCTCTCTCGCTCGCTTCTCAAATGTACATGATACGTGACTAATATTCAACATTATATTGTGCATATGCGAGCGGTCGACATACGTCCGTGCTGAAGTATTTTGCATACGAGATGGCTGCGCGACGTCCACGCGACTCGATGGGCGAGGGTGAGCAGGGATCATCGAGGAACAGCAGCGAGCTGATGTCTTGACAAAAGTCGAAGATGAGGAGTGTTGTTTGCGGATATATTCCAGTCAGGCAACTGTAGAACCAGCAGCCTTATACCCGAACCGAGCGTGGTAGCAGGAAGCAAAGTGATCGGCGCGGATACCCAGATTAGATGGGCCCCGAGTACGGCTTCTGACCCACCTCAGCCTTCTCCTCAACGTTCAACCTCCATGGGTCTCAGATAGACAGATACTTTGCTTGGATTACGCTGAAGCCGCACACTCGCTCTCCTTAGAAATGAGTCTTGTACAGGCTCTGAACGGTCCCACCTGACTTGCCCAATCGGGGCGCGTGACCGCCGCCTCCGGTTATGACACGACCGACGCATGATCGGCGTCTGGCGTGCGAGCATCGGGTCCCGCCCACATTACGCTGTGCTCGGCGTCCTCTGTATTCGCGGCGTCCATGACCGCTTGACTACGCTCTCTTTCCTCCTACAACCGTTCCCGACCCGCCGTGCGCTCACCACTTGCACGCGCACCCACACTCTCTTCTCATCGACACACACGATGTCCCGGGTCGTTCTCCCACCACAGCCCGCGACGCCGACGACGGCGTCCGCGTCCGACCGCGACCCCTTCCTCCCCGCGGATGTCTCCCCGCCGCACGAACGGCCCGTCCCGCCGACATCGGTCCCTAGCCCTCTCTCCTCACCCCCACGGATCTCACGCATGAATCCTCCCCCCTCGCCGCCCGGCTCCGGCGGCATGTTCGTCTCGCGTGTGCCGAGCGGTGATACCGCTGCGTTGGCTGCCGGCTCTCGCTCGCGAGCGGGCACGCGACCTGGCACGCCGAGCGATACGGCATCGATGCTACTGTACCGCGTGTCCGACTTCATGCCGCCCGTGGCGGGCTTCGCGCGCCGCAGCCACCTCTCCGTCGGGTCGCGCGACAGCATGATGTCCGTCTCGGACGACAGCAAGTACCCTGGCGCGGCGGGCGGTGGGATGGTTGCGTACGCGTTCTACCCCGACGAGAGCGAGGTCGGGCCTGAAGACGACGACGAGCTGCACGACTGGCGCACTGCAGATAAGCAGGGATTCGTATGGAGCGCGCGCGGGGCGCTGAATATGGCTATGCTCGCGACGTTGCTGCTGTCGCTCATCACGCTGTTCGGGGGCTACCCGCTCATCACGTACCTTCAAGGTCGTGGCGGGCACGTCTTTGCCGCTTCGAAAAGCCCTGGATTTCAGCCCGTTGCGAAACCGTACGTCTTGATAATTGGGAGATCTGTGATGTGCTCACCCGGAGGTATAGCTTCGCGATGCCCACGCTCGTCGACCTCGCCACGCCGCAGGCCGCACTAACGCGCACCGGCAACGACGGCGAGGCGTACTCGCTCGTCTTCTCGGACGAGTTCAACACGCCCGGGCGCTCGTTCTACCCGGGCGATGACCCGTACTGGACGGCGCAGGACCTTTGGTACTGGAGCACAAACGACCTCGAGTACTACACGCCGGGCGCGGTGACGACCGCGGACGGTGCGCTCGTCATCACGATGAGCAACATGAGCGCGAATCCGTGGGCGGGCTTCAACTACACCAGCGGGATGCTACAGAGCTGGAACCAGTTCTGCTTCACGGGTGGGTACATCGAGGTCGCGCTTATCCTACCCGGCCCGGACTCGAACACACGCGGTTACTGGCCCGGCGCATGGACAATGGGTAACCTTGGGCGGCCTGGCTATGGCGCGACGACTGATGGGACGTGGCCGTACACGTACGTCCTATCGTAGGTTCCCGAATGACTTGCTGATCTTGTCATACAGGTACGACTCGTGCGATGTCGGCACGTTCCCGAACCAGACGCTCCCAGACTTGTCCGGCCCCGCTGCCGCCCTCAACTCGACCTCGAGCAAAGCCAAGTACGACTACCGGTTATCATGGCTACCCGGCCAGCGCGTAAGGTACCCACCTTAGTCCTGTCAACTTCTGCCTCTGCTGATCCCTCGCAGCGCGTGCACATGCAAAGGCGAAGATCACCCGGGTCCATCCGTGAAGACGGGCCGGGGTGCGCCCGAGATCGACATCATCGAGGCGGAGCGAAACAAAGACGCGACATACTTTGGCGGGTTGGGCCAAGTCGTCAGCCAGAGCGCGCAGTTCGCGCCGTTCACGCACGACTACTTGAATCAGAACGACACGACGGCCAAGTTCGACATCTACGGTACACTCTCACCTAGCGAAGCTCCGATGCCCGAAGCTCATGCAGACGTAGATTCGAACTTGACATGGGCGAACAGCTATCGTGGCTCTGCGGTGTACGTCATGCTCGTTCGTTCCGCACATACACGCTGACCTTCCTACAGGCAGCAGGCGGTCTCGAGTCTCACGCGCACACCGGATGCCATGTATCAAGGTCAGCCGAATAGCGGCACCTTCAGCTCCTTCGGTACGCTCCTTCACCTCCACTTCATGCGCACCCGACTCACGCGCCGCAGGCTTTGAGTACTACGCGAATCCAAAAGCACGCGACGACGGCTTCGTGACTTGGTACGCGGACGGGAAGCCGTCGTATCGCATGGGCGCGGCGGCGGTCGGGCCGGACACGGGCGACGGCGGCTCGGGGGTTGGGCAGCGTCTCGTTCCCGAAGAGCCGATGGTGCGTTCCCTTCGACCCCTTCCCATTCTCGCACGTCTAACGCACTGCAGAGCATCATCCTGAATCTCGGCATGTCGAACAACTGGCAGAAGATCGACCCCACCTCGATGCTCATGCCGGGGATCATGAAGGTGGACTATGTACGCGTGTACCAGCGCACGTCCGACCTCTCGCCCGATGGGCTCTCGTGCTCGCCGCCCAACTACCCCACGGCCGAGTACATCGCGAACCACCTGGACGCGTACACGAACCCGAACTTGACGTCGTGGACCAAGCAGGGTCCTATCGGTTCCCCGGCGGGGTACCCATGGCCGAAGAACAGCGCGGTGAGCGAGGACGCGTGTTTTTGATCGAGAGGTCGGCACTAACGTGTTCGTAGTACAGTGGAGGGTGCTGAAGGGGTTGAGATGTGGGTGGACTGTCGCATGGACTCGGATCGCTGCTCGCTGCTGTCGCTCGCTACACTACACTTTGTATCTCTCGGTTACTTACACGGACTATGGAATGCTTGTGGTTGGTTGGTATTTTCTTTTCTCAAGCTGGTCGTGGGTGAAACAGATTCAGAAAGTTGTCTTCCATACACGAAGGTACAGATCACCCATCGAGCACTCAATACGGCCGAGCGTCCGGCCCCCACTGCTGATGGCTGTTGTTGTCGGTGCAGTTCCACGTTTGGACGGTGCGCGAGCCCGTCGTGGGATCAAAGTCGAGGCACTGGTGATCGTCGCCTACGTGCGCAATGCGCAGGTCGAGCGTATAGTACCACGTCTGCGCAGCGAGACCGGCATAGCACGTGTACACCTTCCCGGGCGCGCCACTGTGCGGGCTCGACCCGGCGTCCAGGCAGCTGTTGAACATGGGGTCAGTATCAAGTAGCTCACGCGAGGGTTGCTCCAGACGCACAAGTTCGTGTTGTTCAGACGCATTGAGTTCTGGCCCGGGTAGTGGAATACCCAGTCAAGGGATGCAGTCCGGTCGTAGCAAGAGATGAGCTCGACGGGCGCGTCGTTCGCGGGGTTGCGCACGCCCAGGCACTGCACACGCGTCAACATACCCTTCCGCTTTCTCCACTCACAAAGACGCACATTCTCGAGCGTCTGGTTGAAGACGATACGCGGGCCAGCCATGTACTGGGCCTGGGCGAGCGAGAGCAGCGCGGGGAGGGTGAGAGCGAGGGTTAGCATGGTGGACGTGCTAGGCGGCGTCGGCCACAGCTCGCCCTTTCTTATACGATGCGCCGGTCAAGCCACGCGGCTACAAAGTGGCGCGTGGGACGATCATGCGTGCGCGAAGGCGGCGACTGGTGGCCGTGGCTATCCACTTTCGCTCGGCCTCGGGGGTGTTGGCGAGCAAGCAAGTCGTTTCACAATATGAAGTCGGTGCTAGCCGGCAACTAGTATGATATGCACGTGTTTGAAAAGCTCCGCTCTCGTGTGATGGAGTGCTTCATCATTGAGAGACAGACAGGACTACAAGTAGGACGTGGTGAATGGGGAAGCGCTGCCGAGACCTGAGGTGAGGTGGCTGTGTTTTTCCTCTCATGATCTCCGCCTGCGATGTCATCTTCCCGGAGGCTACCTGAGCCTGACTCTCTTCTACTTGAAAAAATGAAGGACTGTATGGCTTGGGGTCAAAAACAATAGGTGTTATGGTCTTCATATCGGTTTCTTCAAATCTGTATGTACATCGTATATATGCGTCTCAACTCGTCTACTACCGTCTGAGACCGGGTACACTGCTTCTCTCCTATACAAATTTTGTATGATCAGCCATCGCGATACATGTGGTGCTAATATTTGCATCTATCTACGACACACAAAGTCGTGGGCATCAGAAGTTTGGTGCAAGGAGGTGCAAATAAGGTTGGAGTAGAGATGGTGAAGTGGCGAGGCAAAGTCCGGGATCAGGAGGAATGGAAGTTTACAGAGCACGACGATTCAGCAGCTTGCGCTGGCCGAGCGCCGCGCGCGCGTTCATGAACTGCGGGCGGGGGGCGGGCGCGGGCGCCGCGGCGCGCTTAGCGGCCTGGCGCTGGTACGCGGCGTAGATGCCCGCGACGTCGCGCCGCTTGCTCTCGCAGTGCTGCTGGGCGGAAGGCGGGCAGAATCCCGCGTCGTGGTCGGACGTGAGCAGACCGGTCTGCACGCAAGCCAAACATCAGTTTCTTTGTATTTACGACGAGAGGATACCACGCACCGCAGTATCGTAATTACAGAAGAAGTCGGTGCTGGGCTCGCCCGGGAAGGCAGGATACGAGCACTGGAGCGTGCCCGAGGCAGGCTGGGATGAATCACCGAGGGAGAAGCCTAAGTTGTCACTCGGTGGGCACGTCGTGTATGCGCAGGGCGTGCCCGAGGGGGCCGGCGCGGCCGGGACGGCGCGCACAACGATCGCGGCGGAGACGCAGGCGAAGATGAACGCGAGGAGATGCATCATGGCCGGCCGGGGGGATTGCGATGTGCGCACCCAGGACATTTCGGTGCCGCGTAGATTTTTATAATTCTGTGTCAGGCACCGGACCCGGAATGAGGATCAATTGTTTGACAGATGTCAACTCGCAAGTTAGCGGGCCGACGCCACGTGCATGGCCATTTCATAACATGTCCTGTGCCGCGACTTGTGTGTGAAGCTAGCGAGCATACTCGAGTAGACTGTCTTTGTTCATGCGAGCACGCACTGTTCACTTGAACTGCAAACGTGCGTGGTCAAGGGAAGGCCTGGGACGGGCGCTTCTTTTCCTCATCGAGGTTTCTGATGAACTCGGGAACCGTTTCAGGCGATCTCCGAAGCCCTGCGCGCGCATCGACATACGGGCCGTTCGCTGCCGACTCGGCTACCTCTCATATAGACGACCCTGATGAGCGCCACGGACGTGTCAGTTTGTGGGGCTTTCATTTGTCGGATGAGATGTATACATGTACCTAAACGTCAACAGGACCATCCCTCCCAACCTCCCAGCCCATCTGTTTGTACGACCAGCCAAATACGCCGAGCCCGTCCGGCGTCTGGCTGTGGTATCCGAGGAGCGAGCGATGCTTTCCGTCTTTCTTATGCACAGCATCGAGTGTGGTCATGTCCTCCGAGCTGAGCTTCACGATCTATAGATGATCGTCAGTGGTCAAGGCGGGGGAAGAGAAAAAGGGAGATGACGAACCGTGATGTTAGTCTTCATACGGCCCTCGTTCTCGGTCTTCGGGATCACGATTACGCCGTGCTGCACGCCCCACGAGAGGAGGACTTGCGCCGGTGACGCGTCGTGCCCTTTCGCGATACGGATGACGTCCTCATCGTCAAGGAGAAGAGATGGCTTGCCCGGCGATGGTTGACCTGTACAGTATGAGTCTCTCGAATTTCAGGAGGACACTGACCATACCGATGGGAGAATACGCAGTGAGGACGATCCCGTGTTCATTGCTATACGCGCGGAGCGACTCGAGGGGAAGGCAAGGGTGGAGCTCGACCTGGTTGGTGGCCGGCACAATCTTCACGCGCTTGTCTGCGGCCAGCTGCTTCAGCAGCGGGACACCGAAGTTCGAGACACCGATGGTCTTGACCTTGCCTACGTTCGTGTCCATTCAGCGTAGAGGACGAAGAATAGGAAAGAACGCACCTGTTTCGAGGAGCTTCTCCATCGCGAGCCAAGTGTCGATGAAGGTAGGGCTGCCCTCTGGCGGGACAGTTTTTCCTGGCCCATCGTCAGAGACTGTCAAGAGACGATGGTGTTCAAGGGAGATGTACCATCGATGTGTCCTTGCGGCCAGTGCATCAAGTAGAGGTCGATGTACTCAATGTCGAGCGCCTTGAGCGAGGCGGCAAATGCACCCTCGACATCATGATGCTTCCCGCCCGCACTATCGATGTCGTCAGAGTGTTTTTGGCGAAAAAAGGGAGTGAAAGAGACGCACAGCTTCGTGGTTACGAAGATCTCAGAGCGCGGGACGCTCGAAGTACGGATCGCGCGGCCGACCTCCTCCTCATTAACTGCGAGGAGTTGTCAGGATGTGTTCGTCTCATGAAAAGACTGAAGTACACGCACAGTAGCCGGCAGCCGTGTCGAAGTGGCGGTATCCGACCTACGACGCCCGTCAGTTGGCAGGTCCCTGGCGAAACGAGAGGTACTACGCACTTCGAGGGCCTTCTTAACCATCTCGAACGCGCGTTGTCCGCCTCCCGGCTCGCCCATCCAGCATCTGTGAGCCTCCTCAATTATGCGCAAGGTCGTGATACAGAAGGCTCACCCAAGCCCAACACTCGGAACGCGCACGCCGTTGTTGAACGTGAATTGCGGGATGTTCATGGTAGAAGTGAAGGAGATGATGAAGGCGAGTGTCCGCTCCCGCCGCTGTTATCTGGCCAGCCTGGATCGAGCCAGAGCGGGCCATGGCGTCAGCGCCCCGATGTGGCGCACGCGCTCGTTTGATGATATAGCGCCGTCTGTTCGCCCCTGGAGCACATCCAATGGCAACTATGATAGCAGTTATACGCGTATAGCGTTGGGATGGTCGTCTGACGAGCACGAGGAAACGAAAGAGTGGAAAGGGCGAAATTAGGTGGCTGTGCTTCCCATCATCATCCCCGACCGCGATGGACGGACAGATCTCTCAGCTGCTAGCGCAAGGGCGAGGCACAGACACTCGAGTTTACTGTCTCAAGAAGCGCAGAAATGCATACAGCCCACTCTGTCGCCTTCCGACCAAAGTCCTCCAGCTCATCCTCAGGATCGTCGTCGACGACCAGCACGCGTTCCTCGACGACTGGCTGCCCGAACTTCTAGGATATCCACCCGAAGCGCCTGATACCAAACAGATGCTGGACATATGCACTCACATCCGGACCATTACCCTACACTCGCCTGAGCTGTGGTCGTACGTGGACACCAGCGTCGCCTCCGAGCAGCTTGATCAGTGGCTTGACCGGAGCTCGGGACTGTTATCTCTTGTCCATATCAAATATTTCCCAAGGTCTTCATTTGGAGTTGTGAAAAAAATTCATCAGCCGATCATGCGAGTTATATGTTGGACGCAATGTCCCGAGCCGGAGCCAAAAGGAGCTCTATGCCGACTTATTCTCGACGCCACTTTCTCACCTGAAGTCTTTCGTGTTTCTTTGTAGACCTTGCGGTATTATGATACCGCCAACTTTCATGGGAGGGTCAACCTCGTCGCTGACCAGACTTGTTCTGGATAGAGCGTTTATCCCTCCAGGTCTAGCGTTCCCATTGTTGCTGGAATTGGGAATGAATGATGTGGTATCCACCGCAGCCGATGATATAGCAAGTTTGATACAGGGCTCGCCACTACTAGAGCGACTTGTCGTCGCTAAGTGCAGCCTCTACTCGCCAATGGACTTCAGGCAAGAGTACCAGCTACATCTATCGCCTCTGAGGGCCCTGAACATCGTTGCCCCTGGTCCGGCTGTAGCTTATTTTCTCGCCAACGTCACAAATTCACTCCAGGATTTGAACATCGCAATCAGTTCGCGCCGTATGCAACCCGAGCACGGCTTCTCAATACGTGCCATCTTGCAGCGTGTGGTAGGCATATGCAGAATCACGCTCTCCGACGTGGTTGTCGCCGTAAAGCCTGGATCAGAAACCTTGGGTACTCTTCAACTCTTTATCTCGCACGCAGATGGTCCAGGACCTGCACTCCGCTTACATCCCCGAAGCCTCTTCAGTGACCAAATATACAGCTGTCTCGAATATGCCCACGTTTTGGAGCTCCACGGCCGCGCAGCGTGCTCGTTCTTCATGCCCGGAGCTGCGTTCACGCCCAAAGCCGACCACACGTCCAAAGCCGGGTACATGCTCAAAGCCGCGATTTTGAGATTGGTAGAACACCTCAAAGCGCTCACCGGCCTTGTCCTGGTTTCGCCGATGGTCGAAGTAGAGGATATTCAGATGTGGTTCACAGTGCGGGCTTCCCACAGCTCCCGCCTCCGCTTTTTGGATGTACATGACGGCGATATCGGGATTGTGAAAGGCGAGCGTTACCTCGACGTGCTGCGCACAGCGATCGCGAAGGATGGGCTCGTGGAGAGACTCCTTCGAAACGGTGTGTGCGTATGGACGAGGTGATGTGTATCTGGAATGCCCTTTGCAAGGTCAAGCGCGAGCGAGATCCAGTGAAACGCGGGGACGATGGGTCACGGGCGCGAGACGTAGACGTAGCATGATGAGGTGAAGCGCAAGTATTTTACCATTATGCACATATTACCGGCCTCTGGCGCTGAGAATTGTCCCACTCTGAATCAACAGCGAGGTCTGCTTGGTAACATTAGTTGCTCCTCGTGTGTAACTCGGATGTTCCTAGTCTGCGTGGCAAACCGTGTTCGCGGGGTTGGGGCAGTCCTGCCTCCTTTGACCGAGCGAGACGTTCCTACGAAGTATTCTTCTTTCGTCTCGTCGAATCGGATACACGCACGATGTCTAAGCAACAACAGGACCATCCATCCCAACCTCCCAGCCCATCTGCTGGTACGACCACCCAAGCGCGCCGAGCCCGTTCGGGGTCTCGCCGTGCCAGTGCCCGAGCAGCGAGCGGTGCTTCCCGTCCTTCTTGTGCAGCGCGTCGATCGTGCGCATGTCCTCCGCGCTGAGCTTCACGAGCTGTGGGTCTGCGTCAGCAACAGAGGGAGGGAAGCAGGA
Organism: Limonomyces culmigenus; assembly: GCA_002233555.1. Lineage (NCBI taxonomy): Eukaryota > Fungi > Basidiomycota > Agaricomycetes > Corticiales > Corticiaceae > Limonomyces > Limonomyces culmigenus. The sequence continues at coordinate 61,369 of LCTX01000097.1, read as the reverse complement.
TGCAGGGAGGACGAACCGCGAGATTACTCTTCATGCGTGCCTCGTTCTCCGTCTTTGGGATGACTATCACGCCGTGTTGCACGGCCCACGAGAGGAGAACTTGCGCGGGCGTGGCGTCGTGCGCCTTTGCGATGCGGACGATGTCTTCGTCGTCGAGCAGGAGCGACGGCTTCCCCGGAGACGGCTGACCTGTGCGACGTCAGCGCACGCCGTTCGATAGAATCGAAAGTCTCGTACCGATGGAAGAGTACGCGGTGAGCACGATCCCATTCTCCTTGCTGTATGCGCGGAGCGACTCGAGCGGCAGACACGGGTGTAGCTCGACCTGGTTCGTCGCCGGCACGACCTTCACGCGCTTGTCCGCGGCCAGCTGCTTCAGCAGCGGGACACCGAAGTTGGAAACGCCAATACTCTTTACTTTCCCTACAGGTATTTGGGCTGAGCACAGGCAAGAGACGAAGAGAAGAAGTGGACGAACCAGACTCAAGGAGCTTCTCCATAGCGAGCCAGGTCTCGACGAAGGTAGGGCTTTCCTCCGGCTGGATGAACTTGCCTGCATCACAGATCAGGCACTCCGTATGATGCGCTACGGAGGAGAAACGCACCGTCAATTTGTGCTTGCGGCCAGTGCATCAGGTACAAGTCGACGTATTCGGTATCGAGTGCCTTCAACGAGTCAGCAAGCGCGGCCTCGACGTCATGGTGCCGCGAGTTCGCTCTGCTCATGACTTTAAAACCTCCATCCGAGATGTGAATCGAGGAAGAGAGACGCACAGTTTCGTGGTCAAGAAGATCTCGGAGCGGGGAACGCTGGAGTTGCGAATCGCGCGACCAACCTGCTCCTCGTTATCTGCGAGAACCGTCAGAACGATCCGTTCTCTCAAGTAGGCCACTTACAGTAGCCGGCAGCCGTGTCAAAGTGGCGGTATCCGACCTGTGACGGTCGTCAGTCGGCACGCTCCCCAGGGACCGAGCAGGACGCCGCACCTCGAGCGCCTTGGTCACCATATCGAACGCGCGCTCGCCGCCTCCCGGCACACCCAGCCAACACCTGCGGGCCCGTTAGTCACGCGCATGCGGATCAAACACGCGAGACTCACCCCAGCCCAACGCTGGGAACGCGCACGCCGTTGTTGAAAATGAAGTATGGGACGCTCATGCTGCAGAACAGGATGATGTTGACGGTTCATTTCGCCCGCCTATATCGTCGCTCGGTCGCCCTCGGTCGGGCTTGCTGAGTGAGCTTGAGCAGGCCATAGCGTCAGCGGACAAGCCGCAATGTGTGGCGCACGCATTAGTGCCGTCGGATCGCCGTCGGATCACTTGATGTTCGACTGAACCTCGATTGTCATCCGCATCTCGGTGTGCGGGTTGTACACGGACCAGCGGCTTCGTCTTTTTACTGGACTCATGGCCTCTCGACGTGATGATGTCTCTCACTCCTGGATCAATGTCCTCGTCCTCACATTTTCGCTACCCACCGCGCATGTCTTGCCTGATAGGAACTCGTATAGATGGAGGTCTAGATATCCATCCCTACACAGAGTATCTGTCGTGGGAAAGATAAACCTACGCGGATCGAGGGTAGACCGACACACCGCTACGCCAGCCCCACCGCGCCCGGGCCCATCTCCCAGCCCATCTCGGCATACGTCCACCCCCAGATACCCTCCGTCCCATGGTAATCCAGCAACGAGCGGTGCCTGCCCTCCTTCGCATGCAGCTTATCGAGCGTGCGCATCTCCTCGGCGCCCAGCGACACGAGCTGCGGGGTGATATGTTCAGCGCGTAGACGGGGGGTGCACGCGCACGTACGGCGAGGTTGCTCCGCATGCGCCCGACGTTCTCCGTCTTCGGGATGACGACGACGCCGTGCTGCACCGCCCACGCGAGCACGACCTGCGCGGGCGTCGCGTCGTGCGCCTGCGCGATGCGGACGACGTCCTCGTCGTCGAGCAGGAGCGAGGGCTTGCCCGGCGCGGGCGCGCCGAGCGGCGAGTACGCCGTGAGGACTATCCCGTTTGCCGCGGCGTACGCGCGCAGCGTGCTGAGCGGGAGGCAGGGGTGCAGCTCGACCTGGTTCGTCACGGGCACCGTCTTGACACGTTTGTCTGCCGCGAGCTGCGCGAGGAGCGGGACGCCGAAGTTGGACACCCCGATGTTTTTCACCTTCCCTGCGCCCGACCAATCAGCCTGCCCTCCAGCCGCGCGCACTGCCATAGACGTACCGGACGCGAGGAGCGCCTCCATCGCGAGCCACGTGTCGACGATCGTCGGGCTCTCGTCCGGGCGACGCGTATTCCCGGACCAGCCGTCCTTGTCGGCCTGCGGCCAGTGCATCAGGTACAGGTCGATGTACCCGGTGCCGAGTGCGGCGAGCGAGCGCTCGAACGCCGTTGCGACGTTGTCGTGCTCCCCGTTTGCGCTGCGCGGGGCTCAGCACACATGAGGAGCGGGGGCGAGGGAGGGAGGGGACGGACAGCTTGGTGGTGACGAAGAGCTCTGCGCGCGGGAGGCCGGACTCGCGGATCGCGCGGCCGACCTCCTCCTCGTTCTCTGCGCACTCTCAGAGCGCTGTGCCGTCCCCAGAGTCAACATCAACGCACTATAGCCGTCCGCGGTGTCGAAATGCCGATATCCGACCTGCCCGCCATCAGCGTCCACCCCTCACACAGCGCAAACGCTTGCCCACTTTGAGCGCCTCCTTCACCATCGCGTACACGCGCGTCCCGCCGCCCGGCGTGCCCATCCAGCACCTGCCAGCCGATCCTCAGCACGCCGACACCAGAGCAGTCGATCGAGCAGTGGAGGCAAGCGCACCCGAGGCCCACGGCGGGTACGCGCACGCCGTTGTGGAACGTGAAGGTCGGGACAGTCGCCATGTAGCGGACGCGTAAGGGGGAACAGGTACGCGTTATCGAGCCGCGCCCGAACCGCCTCACCAGCATCGGGCGGGGGAAGAGCCGTGTGGCGCACTGCGTTCGCGGGGCTGCGCGTGACGTCAGCGTGTGCGCCGTTGTTATCGCATCGGGTCCATCTTTAGCAGCTCCTTCTCATCCTACACCATCTCCCTCTCATCCTACACCACTATGTCCACCGCCGAGACCAAGACACCTGCGCCTGCGCCCACGCCCGCCGAGACAGCGCCCGCAGCCTCGCCCGCCCCGAACGCCGCCGAGGGCGACGCACCCACGACGAGCGGCGACGGCACGCAGTACCCGCCGCAGCTGCACGCAGGCCAAGTCGGATTCGGGCCGAACTTCAAGCGCGGTCCTGTGTGTGCTTCATAATCCATAGTCATATATGTATGCTGAGCGGACACAGGACATCGGGGACAAGTTCGACGGGCTGAAGGAGGAGCTCAAGGGCAAGATCCTGCACAAGCCGGAGGTCGCCGAGCACGGGCGCGAGCTGCGCACGGGCGAGCTCAAGGAGAAGGAGCTCAACGACGTGCGTCCCTCCCCTCCTTCCTCGCGCATTCATATCGTCTGACGGCCGCGCAGGACTCGGACAGCCCGTTCAAGAAGGAGGAGGCCGCGAAGCAGGCCAAGCCCGGCCCGGGCGCCCAGCCGGCCGACGCGGCGCACCCGACCGAGAAGGGCGCGGCTGAGCAGGCTGCTACCGTCGCGCCGGAGGGCACGAAGGCCGCGGACATGCAGCGCAAGGGTGAAGCCGGCGCGGACGTCGTCGATGCCTGAAAACAGAAACGCGTGTACGCTACACAGTAAATAAATGCTTTATGTGCTTGTACTGGTGTGACTCTCGAGGTCGAGGCTACTGATAATGTTCGGTTTCGAGGTCTTCCTCTTACATTTGTCGTGAAGCAACCGCTGATACCTCACCCAGATCAAGAGAAAGGGGGATGTGTGTTGATCGGTTCGCGCTTGATCAGCCGCTGAAAGGCGAGAGCTTGATCAAGAAACAGATCAGCTGCTATGCAGCTACTTAAAGACGTCCTCACCTCCGACTGACGTACGAGTCACCTCGCTCTCATCCCTTCACACCCCTCGCAGATCTGAAGGTCGACGGCGCATCCCGCACCACTCGATCCTATTCGCGCGAGATGGGAAATCGCGCTCGAGACGTTCAAAGCCTAGGTCTGGAGAGGACACTTGCAGACGCAAGGAGCATACAGTACTCTTCTATGAGGGAGCATCCGCTCACCTAATCTCGCAGATCGATCGAGCGTCGCTCTTCGGCCACTTCATGGTTCTGCGCGATGAAGACCCCTTCTCATACTTCGCCTTCCACAAGTCCCACCCTCGTTCCTCTTTCTCCTACGCATGCTCCTCTTCCATTGTTAGAGACACATTCTTTCAATGATGGTGATATCTGCGTGATATGATAGACTGTTTTAGTTGGCCCGGATTTCTGACCTCCAGGTCGAAGAAGCAGACGGGCGCTTCCGGGTGGCCGGGGCTGGGACCAGAGGACGTGGACCTGGAATTCTGGGTGCTCTCCCGGAGCACTCGGAAATCCGGGCCAACTAAAACACTCTATTAGATAGTAGGACCATAGGTAATAGTAAGAGACAACGACGTCATTTGGCCTTTTTACGTGCACGCTGCTCGTCCATCGCCTGGTATGCATCCAGCTCCCGCTTCAACTCGTCCCGCTGGGTCCTCGCCTCGTCGCGTTGCGTCCTCGCCTCGTCTCGCTGACGCTTCGCGGCGTCGCGCTCATGCCTCGCCTCGTCCCGCTGTGCATGTGCGTCGAGGAACATCCTCTTCATCCGACGCTCTCGTTCGTGCTGCTGGGAGAGCAGATCTCTTCGTTCATTCTCCAGCTCGTACGCCCGAGCATCCAGCGCCGCGAACTGGCGCAGGAGCTCGGCGTGCATGTCCTCGATCCGGTAGAGCGAGTCGTCGACTGCGCTTCGAAGCGGAGCCACGAATGCGCGGGTGAGAGGGGGTTCGGAAGGGTAGTACACTGGCGGGATGGGCGGCGGGGTCGGAGTGGCGAACGAGAAGGACAGCTGCATGACGTCGCGGGCTCTATCGAGGTCGCACTTCATGCAGATGGCAGGTATTTCATCGACTGTTGCCTTAGAAACGACGGAGTGGATGGCTCGCACGAGGGCTGTGCGTTGCTCGGCGCTGAGCTTTACGCCGGGCGGCAGAGTGAGGGGGTCGGGGAGGTGAGGACGAGACGCCTGCGACCTCATAGACAGAAGCTGAATGAGATGATGGAATCTGGTGTCATCGCAAGTGACGAAGTGAAGCGGTGCGGGATGGCTTGGCTGGCGGGGTATGCTAGCGTGAACGACGACTCGCTCGTCTTCGTCTAGTTAGAATGGGCTGAAACAAGAGGGTAACAGGGCGCACCGTCAAGACTCCTGAGGTCCGGTTTCTCCTCTAAAGGACTCGTTGCTCGGATGAGCGTCGACATGTTTGCCAACAGGTGAAGGTGCGGTCGAGGAGCGGGTGAAGAACGGGTGAATTATGCCTTGTGGCTTGCTCCAGTCTAAATTCACATTGTGCCGAAGAGAGTAGAGGCCAAGAAGATTTTGAAGAGAGCTTAGGTCGGTTTCCGCACATACGCGTTGAACACAGATGCTATAGACCAAGACGAGTCCTGGTCATGTGCGTCGCCCAGCTCTGCGTACTCGGGTCCCCACCTCCCTTTGCTTCTTCTCCTCCCATCACCACTATGCGGTTTGTCCAACATCGTGAGAACATACGCTGATTCATCACTCTGTGGCGGCGGCTTGGGCTCAGTCAGCTACTGCGGCCAGAAGACGTCGTCTTCGTCAGCTTCAACAAACCGCTCATAAGGACCACGTCGGTCCCATGGTATGCGTCTCGGATCAAACCACTTCCGTCCACATGTCGTCACACTGTCCGCTTAACACGGGCGCGCGCATGCCTGGTGTAGGCCTTGGGTGCTTTGCTTCCCATGTGTTTGGCTGTAGGCTCGACTAAACGCGGTGCAGATGCTACATCGATCAGTCTGGTGGAGGCGAGCGTGCCTTCGAGATGGTGAAGAAGGCTCTTCAGGTGTGTGTTCCGCCATATTTTGATCGGTATGTCCACAGTCTGACTCCCTTCAGGCTGGGTACAGGCATATTGACACTGCCGCTGGTTACAGTACGTGCTCTCTTTGCATTCTCGTCTCGCACACAAAATAATCATGCTTCTTTCATAGACAACGAGGAAGAAGTTGGACGTGCGATACGCGCCTCGGGCGTTCCACGCGAGGAGATTTTTGTTACCACCAAGCTGTGAGCCGTTTTTGTCGCGACCTCCGACCGAACACTGATGAAGGGTCCAGGCCGAATGAGAAGCACCACGACGTCGCGGCCACGTTCGCGGCATCGCTCAAGGCGCTCGACTGCGAGTACATCGATCTTTACCTGATGCACATGCCTCAAGCGAGCATCGACGGCATGTGGCTCGTAACAGGCGAAGTGTGCACTCGCTTGCTGACGACTGTGTAGGGAAGACACTTCAGCCCGAGGAGAGCCCCACAACGAACGAAACGTGGCTCGAGATAGAGAAGCTCCTCGCAACGGGTTCGGCCACATCTCTTCTTTCTCCTCTCGCCTTCTGACGCGCAGCATAGGAAACGTTAAGGCTATCGGTGTATCCAACTTTGGTGTACCCCTTCTCAAAGCGCTCGCAGCCGACCCACGCGTGAAGACTGTCCCGGCAGTTAATCAAGTGGAACTTCACCCGTGCCTTCCAGTTGAAGGTCTTCGTGCCTACGCGAAAGATGCCGGGATCGTGGTCGTCGCGTACTCCCCGCTTGGTGGGCATTGACTTCTGACTTTGTGTCTGCTGTTATCTGATGATCTCGAAGGCCAGCCGGTGCCGGGCGAGCCGTCCCTCCTTCTCGACGACGAAGACGTCCTTCGCATCGCCAAAGTATACAGGGCGACGCCTGCACAAGTCCTCCTCTCCTGGGGCGTGCAACACGGCTTTGCGGTCATTCCCAAGACCGAGAACGCTGAACGCATGAGCTCGAACCTCACGCTGGTCACGCTCGGCGACGAAGACATGCGCGTGCTAGATTCACTGCACACGAAGCCCGGCAAGCACCGTTCTCTGCTTGCGTTCGCGCACGGCGATACGCCGAATGGTCCTGGAGTGTTTGGGTGGACATACGCGCAGCTCGGGTGGGACATGTCGAAAGGTGGCTTCGTCAACGCGTGAGGATCAGTTGTTGGCGGTGCAATTCTATCCTCGGAGATCTATCTATTTGTGATGTTTCAGGTCGTCGTATATTTCTCTATACTCTGCCCAGAAGCACTGATTGATTGTGACCGTGTACGTCTCCGTGAGATCTCGCTTCCGTGCGTGAACTAGACCCCAGTCTCTACACCTCAACGTGCCAGTCATCAAAGAAGATGAAATCTGCTACACGAATGCTCTGCTCGCTTGAACACTCAAATACGTTCGATCAGGAACTTGACGCATCCACCCCAAACTCAACCCCATTTTGCATAAGTGTATCAACGAGAGCATCTCGAAGAATGATTGTCTGTGCTGCTGCGATGAACTCCTTGCCCGCCGGCTCCTCGTTCTCTTCAGAGTGAAAATCCAGGATCTGTAGTCGATTGTTGAGCGCGATTCTTTCACACAGCCACCAGAGCATGTCTGGCCTCAGCCGATTTGGCGATACAAGCACGATCTTCGCGAGAGAAGGCAGATACTGCGACGAGCGAATCTTATTGGAAGCGAAGAAGCAATGACCCGCGCGCCCGTGGAGGTAGAGAACCTGAGCTTTGGACAACCAAGAGGCGAGCTGATCAATCTCGACACCATGCGCTTGTATGAGGATATCAGGCCCAGTACCGCCCGGGTGGGATATGAAAAGCCCGCAGCCCTCTGCCTAGTTGTGTTTGATGGCTAATGGGACCTGCGACGATGAGATTTTACCCACGTCAAGGGTTCGATCGAGGAGCGCGTCTCGCTGGCACCAGGTGGAATAACCGACCTTGATCGTCAAGTTTAGCTCTCTGAGAGCGATAAATGACTCGGAAAGCAGAAACGGTGTGTCAGGAACGTTGGCCTCAAGATAAAGCTTCGTGAGGCGAGGTAAATGTATCTTGAGGTATGGTCACCAGTCCAACTGCGCATAGAGGGGGCTGTTCAAGATAAAAAGGGACTCTAACAAAGGCGACGTCCCGATCAGGGCCAACAGATTCTTGTCTTCTCTTGATCTCACATAGTCTATCCCTAGTTCGACGAGTGACGGAAAGGCTAGATTAGAGGTGATGTACGCTCTTTGAAGATTGAGCCTCGTCAACGACGAGGTGAATCCTCCCATGAACGCAGAGTCGATGGATAGGTTGTAGTCATGCAGCAATAGAGTGAGGGACTTGAGGTAAGGAAGGGGATCTGCGAAGAGTCTGGCGAACTCGGCAGGCTGGGCACAAAGTCCGATGTACAACTCGCGCGAGTGACCAACCAGATCCTGAAGGACTGAGAACGAAGACGGAACGGACCATTGGTCGTGAATGAGTGAGATGAGACCTGAGTTTTGGTCGAGATTTCGGTTGATTGTCATCCCAGAGGCTCGAGACTCTATGTAAGACCACAACCGTGGAGCGCTTACCGCGACGCTACGAATATGCGCGCACGCGTTGATGATGTTCAACGAGTTTGCATGCACATGGGTGGCCGACGCTTGAACTGTGGAGGGTCCATAGTCTAAGAACGCGTACATGCTGTCCACGATGATCTGCAGGATATGCTGCAAGACTTCTACGGGAAGGCGACAGAGTGTGGTGAAGGTGTTGCGTTGCTGCCTGAGGTAGCGCATCTGATCTTGCAGCTTTATTACTTGCGCCTCTAGCTGAGCGATCTGACCATCGATGTCGTCGAAAGCACGACGTGTCGCAGACATGGTGGTGCGAGACAAGGGCAAGGAGGTGGGCACAGCCACCAAAGGAGTCTGTCGTCTTCCTCGAGCACAGCAGACACGTCTATACCGTTGTCGAGCTCCTTACTAGCCAACATGCCGCATAGAGAAGACTTCCTAACGACTCTACGCGTACGGTCACTGGCCCATGACGCACACACTGCTGCCGTCGCCGACTCGGACGCGTGCGCCACATCGGTCTGCCGTCCTGCCGGCGGCCGCCATCACGATCGCCCCGTCCTCCTGACCCGCCGACGGCGGCATGGAGCTGAGATAAAAGACGGGAGCGCATACACACCTAGGGGTCATCTTCTTCTGTTCCTATCACGAAAATGCCCGCCGTCGATATCCCCCAGTTCACGTTCAACACCGGCGCGAGTGTGCCCAGCGTCGGGCTTGGGTGCGCTTCTGTCGCGTTTCTTTCGGGAAGATGAGGAGCTAAAGAAGAGATAGATGCTGGATGGGCACGCCAGGAGGTGGCGAGCGCGTGTTCACGATGGTGAAGCAGGCCCTCGAGGTGCGTTGGTTCTCCGGGTTTGATTCGTGAACAGGTAATCTGAACGCGTTCGGACAGGTCGGATACAGACATTTTGACACTGCTGCGGGATACGGTACGTTTTCACCCTTCACATACCGACGAGCGTCACTGACGCTTGCACAGGGAACGAGCGAGAGGTCGGCCGTGCAATCCGCGAGTCTGGTATCCCTCGCTCGGAGATCTTCATCACTACAAAGCTGTTCGTTATCCACTTTTCTATCTCTCCCTTGTTTCTCAATAATAGTTTTTACAGCGCCAACGAGATGCACGCCGACGTCGCGACCGCGTTCGAGACGTCGCTCAAAAACCTCGACTGCGAGTACGTCGACTTGTACCTCATGCACTGGCCGCAAGCCGAAGTTGGAGGTCCGTATGGTCGCCCCTCTACCACACGATGTGGTATACTCATGAGCGCGTAGGCAAGACGATCCAGCCGGAGGAGGGCCCCACCATCGTTGACACCTGGCTTGCAATGGAGAAGCTCCTCGACACCGGTACGCCATCTCTTCTTGCTCCGCCCCACTTCTGCTCACACCTCGATAGGCAAGGTCAAGACTCTCGGCGTCTCCAACTTCGGCGTTCCGCTTCTCAAACAACTCGCGGCAGACAAGCGCGTCAAGACGGTGCCGGCGACGAATCAGGTCGAGCTCCACCCCTGCCTGCCGCTCGAGTCGCTTCGTGCGTACGCTAAGGAAAACGGCATTGTCCTCACCGCGTACTCTCCTATTGGTATGCTACACGAATACTTCCTAAATCGCGGGGATTCTGACTCGCCTACAGGTCAGCCGTCCCCGGGGAAGCCGTCACTCCTGCTTGATGACGAGGACATCGTCCGCATCGCCAAGTCACACGACGCTACGCCCGCTCAGGTTCTTCTCTCCTGGGGCGTGCAGCACGGCGTAATCGTGATCCCGAAGACGGAGAACGAGAGCCGCATGAAGACGAACATCTCCGTGCGCCACTCCCTTTCGTCCTCTCGCCGCCATCACTGACGTAGGTACCCAGCTCGTCAAGCTAAGCGCTGAGGATATGCGCACTGTCGACGCACTGCACAAGAAGGATGGCAAGCACCGCTCGCTCCTCAACTACCACGGCGACGCGCCGGGCGGGCCAGGCGTCATCCACTGGACGTACGCGCAGCTCGGGTGGGAGATGGGCAAGGGGGGCGTCGTCGGCGCCTGAGCATAGCATATGATCATGCACTAAACTACGCGTGATACAGTCGTCTGGTTCTCCCGGTCAGAATGGTGTCCTTATACCGAGCAAGCTGGCTTGTTGCTTTGCTGCCGAAGTCTTGTCGTGCGCCTCCCGTCATCTGCGGTGACGACAAGCTCGATTTGCCCAACCCGAGCTGCTTGTGGTTGCTGCACCAAGAACGGGCGCATGTTCAGCGAGGCCAAGATGGAGTTTGCGTTTACTAAGCTCTTCAGTATGAGATTGATGGACAGCTGACGCACAGCACTCACGGCGGCTTGATACGTAAAGAAACGGGATGAGATAGAGATGTTGAGGGAAGCGTATCAGCTACAGCGTGGATGAGATACCGGCACGATGCCTACGTGGGGACTCACGACTAGTAGTAATGCCAGCCTGACAACTCTGTTGGCCTGTGAGATGCAGATTCTCCGTCTGACCGAGGATCGACTTACAGATTGATGAAGTTGGTACTAACGACAAATATAATCTGGGTAGACTCAATGACCTAACCCTCTTTCGACGAGAATTACGCACGATCTTGTGCAAAATCGAGTTCGTTCTTCAATAGAGTCAGCAAGTGTAGCGTGCACTAGTCTGTGAAGGTCGTACTCACTCATCATATCTGTCCCGTCGCCCTTGAAGGAGATGCCACATGGCCCCTGTGATCATGATGTCGATGACGAAAACCGAAGATATCCATGCCAGACTGGACTTGTACGTCTGAACGAGTACGGTGATCCACACTGGTGATGTTCTGGGTTGGAAAATGATCTGTGAGTATGCATCCCTCATACATTGCGGACGGTACGCACGAGACACGATAGATGTTGAAAGCCCCAGCCACTGCGTTTGTGTTAGCACGGGATGCGTAGTGATGGGAGTGCTGTACCAGCTTCGATTATCATGCACCCGCCAATCGGTACGGTTACCCATCGTACGGCAGATCCGTCGCTTACTGAAACATCGTCAGCATAGATAACAATATACCGACATGTGACCTGCATTTCCATATCCGAAACATATAGAGTCTATTATAGAATGGTCAAGAAATAGTGAGCCGTGACTACGGGCAATCTCACCCTTGTACCAGCAGAAATATGCACAGCAGCAGCGCGATCTGCGGCTATATTTGCAGTCGATTAGCGCTAGTTGATCAGGTGAGCATCACTCTTACTGAGAATGAACTACATACCAACTTTAGTACCATGGGAAGAGCAAAGAGAGATGAACACACCGAGGCACGGTCAATAGATTCAAGACATTTCCAAACTTGGCGACGCAGTAATCATACACTGTGAGCGCTCAGTATGATCAGTGCTCTGCTGTTCGAGTTTGATGATACGCACGCGAGATGACGACCAGGACTTGGTGGAGTGTATCGACTGTCCAAACTAGCATCACCTAGTCACAGTGAGCTAAGATATATGATGCCCCCTCCAAAACGCACAAATCCCTTCATGTATCTGGAGTCCTTAGGTCGTGTTGTGATGTAGTGCACAACCTGAGAGCACGTCACTGGGACACAGGTCAAGGTCGGGAGTAACGACGACCGGCAGTGTTCCATACCTCCCCACAATCTGTGAGTGACACCCGTTAGAGATGTCTCGCAGGAGATTCATACAGTCATGCATACGTTGTAGCGAAGAAGCTTCCAAGAAACACCGCGCACAATCTACCGTGATATACTGGTCAGCCCGAGCATCTTACACACTGCGCATTGACTCACGAGCTGAATGGCTCAACCAGCATCTCAAGGAATAGGCTCTACTGCTTTGGTGACAGTGGGCGAGCGGACGAGGGGTGTGCGTAGTACAGGGCGGTCGAGAGCGGGGTGAGGTACCTGTAAGAGCGCACGAAGAAGACCACGAAGCAGAGAGAGCCCGAGCAAGCTGTGGCAATCGATCGAAGGGCTGTTCATGATTGCCGTGGCGCACCGAGCGGTGCTTGTGTGTGCAGTAGCGAGAAAGTGTACTCACCAATTGAGAGCGAGGATGAGTGATGATGGGATCTATGCTGAGAACGACAAATTGATCTTACGCGAGGTCAGATACAAGTCCAGGGACTCGAGAATGCCAGTGCGCGCTGCTGTCGACCTCGCGTCGATAAAAGGAAAGCTTCGATACTCTCGCTGATGAGGTGAAATCGATGGCCGCAGCACACTGCGCTCAAGTGTCATGAGCAGCATGCCCGACAACACGCCGCCGAACCGACGACCAACATGAGTACATACTGTGAGAAAGCATCAAATGGGAGACGGGGGTATACTTATTTACCCAGTTTGGGCTGACCGCGCACAACGAGGATGAGCGAAATGTCTGCGACTGGTCACAGACACTTGCTCTATCGCCTCGGGCTGAGTTTACAGCAAGATAGTCCGAACTAGTAACGAGACGCTGTTGAGGCTGCGAAGAGACAGGCGCATGAACAGCCTCAAATAGTAGAAGCATGCGTTTACGCGAGGAAGAAGGTCGGGCGCAGCCTGACTCTTGTATCACAAAGAGGAAGTCTCTGCGAGCACGGCCGAGCTCGACGAGACCGAGTCATGGTGTGTATCTGATGTAGAGTCAGCGATGATGTACGAGCAACTAGGCAACAACTCTCAGCACTCACATCACACCGTCCATCCGCCCGACGCATGAGACCCCGCACACGCATGCACGTGTACGTCCCGCTTTCAAGCGAGTGCTCTCCGCCGCCTGTCCACCGTCAGCGCGACAGTCGAGAACCGGGATCTTCTTGTGGATGCCGAACGGCCCGATGCTCCCAAGTGCGATCGCCAATGCAGATGGGAGGGAGAGGCCGTAGGAGAGCTGATGGTCGGATCGCAGGGCGAGCGCAAACGTACAGCATGAGCGGCGGCGACGGCCGTGGACGACGACGACGGGCGCCGTGGCTCACTCGCAGCAAGGATTCGCTGCAGGTGAATGATCCACGAGCTGAGTCGTCGGGGGATGAGGTGTGGAGAATGAGATGAGCAAGAGAGACAAGCGCGCGAACTTGGCGCACGACGGTCTAGGCGCTCACGTCACAACTACCACAAACGCGCGAACGGAAGGGATGGGATGTCGCATTCATTCGTAGTGGTACGATACAGGGATAGAGTGGCGGAAGCAAGACGCGGACGGGATGGGAGAGCGAGGAAAGCGGCGAGCGGAAACGGGGCGTGCTGCATGCGTCCTAGTCAGCTTGGGCACACGGGACGGGGAGGGAGGGGGGAGATGTACCTGGTCTGTCACGCCTCGGCCTCCTCGGCGGGCTCGGCCTCCTCCGCGATCGTCTCCTCGACGGGCGCGGGCGCAGCCTCGGCGGGCTTCTCGGCCGCAGCCTGTTTCGTCGTCAGCTTTCGCCAACATCTAGCAAAAAAGGCTCAAGCGAACCTTGGACGCAGGCTTGCGCGAGCCGGCGCGGGACGCGGGCTTCGCGGACGCAGCGCGCGACGCGGGCTTGGCCGACGCAGCGCGGGACGCGGGCTTCGCAGCCTTGGACGCGGGCTTTGCGGTGGCGGCCTTGCTCGCGGGCTTCGCAGCCGCCTTAGACGTGGGCTTCGCCGCCTTGCTCGCGGGCTTGGCCTATCCCCCGTCAGCCGTGAGAGGACGGGGAGGGAGCGGGGGGCACACCTTCTTCGCGGCGGGCTCCTCGCCGTCGTCGTCCGCCTTGCGCTTCGTCCCACGGCTCTTCGGCTTGGGCGCGTCCTCGCCGTCCGCGTCGGCCGCAGGCGCCTTCTTGCTGCGCGGCTTGGGCGCGGCCTTGGCCGGCTTCGGCTCCTCGGGCTTGGACGGCTGCGCCTGGATGCGCGACGAGCGGCGGGGCTCGGCGCTGTCGGCCTCGGCTGTGGGTGTCTTGCGGGGGGGCATCGCGCTGTGTGTGTGTGCTTCTCTCAGTACCAGACAGACACTTGAGGTTGTGGCGGGGGCGGGCTTACGGGTGTGGCGGGTGAAGGGTGAAGGGTGTGAAGGGTGAAGGGTGAAGGAAGGGGGCGAGTGTGAAGGAGCAGCAGGGCACGCACGCCCTCGTCCGGTTTTGAGCGCGCCCCCGCAAGCGATAAACGGGACACAGATCAACGGCGCGTAGGGGCACGTGAGCGTACCCCGGCCCTAACTTTACGTCATGAGTGTTTGGCACTGTTGGCGCCACTTTGCGGCTTGCCTCGACATCCTCCCAGCTCTCTGTTTTGCGAGACACTTGTCATCGTCTCGCTTGACGCACTCGCTCGATTATCGCCGGCGACCCAATTTTATGTGTGGTACCGCTTCACGGTCATGATCTCTTGACTGTGTAGCTTTACCATGCATGTAACATGAGCGGCCCATCGATCTTCTGGTACGTGCCATATATTTGCGTCTTGTGCGAGCTGTCTCCACACGGGACAACTATGCGCGGTGGACTTCTGTTTAGGGCACCGTTCCTGCACGCGAGCCTGACTTCCTGCATGAGATCGCGCCAGCCCGCGTTGAAGGTTTGCTGTTTACGTGTAGAGAAACATCTCCGTCCCTAACCAACAAACAGTCATCTCGAAACCCCGCCGCGGTCGCGGCCGAGATCACCGCGAATGCACTGTGGAGGCGGAGGTGGGACCAGGTCAGCCCCATCCTCCCGCTTTCTTTGAGTACATTCGCTCATCATACGCTGCAGCACAATACGAGTCTTCCGCCAGCCACATTCCTCGCTCTCTCACCTTGTGCTCCCTTTGTATCCATATCACCACGGACAAATACACCATCTCCTCCACGTCTGTTTGCTTCTCCGTTTTGTCCTTCCCCTCGTCTACCTGTATCTCCGTGCTGCGATACGGTAATAATGAATTGCAAATCGCACCTCGTCATTCCCTTATCGCAACACGCAGATGCATACCGTACTTATGACACAGCGACAGCGCCGACGTCAGCGTCCGTGGTGCGTACTTGCGCGATGTGTCGATCATGACTGATCTCGCCATCCACTCGTCCCGCTTGGCACCTCCTCTCGTCTTTGCTCCGCGGTCGCCCAACCGAGCGCTGGGCCGTTCATATTCTGTGTGATCGATAGGGCCGCCTGGAGTATGAACGCCCCATCGCTCGCATGGGCCGTTTAAACGCGGACGATCGCTTCGTCCCCCCTCCGTACCGCGACGTTCCATTCCTAGCCACTGCCTGGTTCTCGCCCACCATTCACACGCTTCTGGGTCACCGTTCCAGCTTGCTTGAAGGTTTGTCTTTGATATCCTCATCCTAGCGCAGATGACGCACGAACGGGCGGATTACGAGGCAATGGGCATTCATTATATGACACTTACATATGCTATCTAGTTGGAGTCCATCGAGTCAGCAGAACGTCACAATGAGCCGAGGTCCGTCGCGGCGAGCAGCGCCTCAAAGTTCGGCGACCCAAGGCCCGTGAGCGGATCCCACCCGTCACCAGCAGCGAACCCGTCGGTGTCGCAGCCGGGGTTGTTACCCTCGACGATGTCGTTCAACGCGCCGGGGTTCGCATACAGCCAGGGGTTGAGGAACCCGAGCGGCGCCCCACCCGCAGCCATGAGTCGGTCATTGAGCAGCGCGACGACGGAGGCGAAGATCGGCGTCGCCGCGGACGTGCCGGCGCTGAGTGCGGCCCGCCCACCGATCACGGTCGGCACGTTCTGCCCGTACGCGGCGACGTCCGGGAAGCCCCAGCCCGACGCGTTGTACAGGCCTGCGTACGTGTCTCCCAGGGTGGAGAGATAGCTCGCGACGGCGTCCGCCTGGTAGTCCGGGACGGCGAAGTAGTTGGAGAAGCCGCCACCCGGCGAGAATGCGAGCTTTGGGATGGACATTACGACCTCCGGGACGCCCGTGGTCGCGCCCACGGAGGTGACGCTGCGCACAAGCGTCAGCAGATGAAGACAGCATCCGGAGACCGAGCAGACGACGTACTACGGACACGTCGAAGGAAAGGTCGCGCGGAACTCGGTGCACTCGCCGTGGTGCCCCGCCACGCCGTGGTCGCTCGAGGAAAACAGGAGGGAGACGCCCTGCGCGCCGAACGCCGCGTACGCGTTGCAAAGCTTCTGCGCCAGTGCTGGCGAGACACGGTCTTCGTCGAAGCTGTACGACGTGGAGATCACCGTCGGCAGCGTATCCTGGGACGCGATGAAGTTGATGCTATCGAGGAGGCCCTGGACAGAGCTATGAGGGTTTTGGAGGAAGTTCACTGGTACACCATTTGCGACGCCGACGGTGTACTATGACTTCACATCAATATGTATGTATAGCAATGGTCAGGGATACGCGTACCTGAACGTCCAGGTTTGCCTCTCCAGAATGATCCTCCGCAGCGGTTGCGTTCTGCGTGTTGACACCGTTATCGACGGTTTGGACATCGTAGATCGTCAAGGGATCCATGTCGGGACGATGCTTCTTCAGGAATGTCTGCGCATAGGTGAGCGACGTACCCTCGTGTTTGAAGCTAACAACGCACCTCCATGTCCGCATCTTGAGCAAACTGCTTGCCAAACGCCGTCACGATGATCGAGTTATCTGGAGATGTGGCAGGGTCCGCCGGGATGCCGTAGATTTGCTGGAGGCATAAAGGTGTGACGTGGCCGACGCAGGACGGATCGATGTCTTGGCGGGATGACCATCGACGCGAAGATGGTTTCGGAGCATGGAAAAGCGGACCTGGAGGGGGTGGGGCAGTAAAGCTACACTCATGCCGAGTTAGAGTTCATAGTGGCAGATTCAACTTGGGCGACGTACGATGTCATCGGATGGACGAGCTCGATATGCGCGGTGAGGTATGCGGGGACCGAGTACGCCAGCGTACGGACGTGCTGCGTGCCCGAGTCTGCGTGATGGTACGTCGAGAAGTTCGCGTTGAAGAGCCTACTCGCGTGCGCGACTGTCGTGTCGACGCCCAACCAGTCGCCATGACCGGTCATCGCCTTTGGGCTGACGCCCTCAGATGCCAGCCACTCTGTCACAGCCTTCGTGCTCTGGGAAGACGGCGCCATGTAAGACTTCACCTGATGGGCTTTTCTTTAGCGGCTAGCCTCTCATACATCGATACTTTATACATACCTGGGCGGCGTTGAGATGTTTCCTGTACCTCGCGTTGCCAGGCGTCGATACCGCCATCAGCGCTTTCTGGAGGCCGGGGACGTCTTTGCTTTGGAGCGCGACGCGAAGACTAATGGGCGCAGATCCAGAAGGTGCGCCCAAGTTCGTCCAACCGAAAGGCACTGCCGCGCGAGATTCGTGCGGGACGGCGCTCGCGAGGGCGGCGAGACCAGCGTTCGCTGGCGCGCCTGCGGTCAGCCGGCCATTCGAGCTCGAAGCGGCCGTTTCTGGTGTCCAGGAGATGATGGCTTGGAGGAATACCGCCGCAAGCGCCGCGGATGCGATGATGAGAGCGGCAGAGGGAGCCATGCCGGAGAGACAGGCGAGTGAGAGAGACGAAAAAAACAACGAAAGAGCGACGGAATGGATGATGCCAAGACAATGAGTGCCCTGCGGCTCTTATTATCCTACAGCATTGCTGCGTAAGCCCATCAGGTAGGTTTTACTCGGGCGACGATGCCAGGAGACGACAGCCATTTGGTGATGGGAGAAGACGGATGGCGTGCACGTGATTCACATACTCCTTTCGATGCAACCACTGCTTTGAATAACTTGCCGACACTTCCTCTCCGTGTTGCACTTTATAGACTCGGGAGGATAAAATATTGTTTGTTCAACAACATTCTTAGTTATACGCCCGCACCCGCAGAGTAGCCAAATGGTACGGCTCCGCGAGCAACTCCCTGCTCGTACGAGGCATATCGTGAGCCGAGCCTCGTGCGTAAGATCACCATCGCTACGAGGACCTCGTCCCTGATATCCTCCGCGGTGGGTGTCACGGCGAGGTGTGCCGAGCCACCACCAGTGTCAGGTGTGTACCACGCAATGGGAATGCTGGAGAAGGCATCATCGAAGACCTGTGAGAAGATGCCATGAGACTTGGAGAACATGTAGATTTTACGAGTGCACCCACAGCGAGCCTGAGTCTCGCGTCGGGCTTGAAGAAGACGATGCGTCCGCTCGAGATCTTTACCTCGATCGGCTTCGGATGCGCTAGTCTGACAAAGAAGTCAGCGCCATCACCGGTGCAAACGGCGATGTACGCACGAGTCTTTGTGGACCGGAAGCCAACCCTTCAGCTTCTCCGCGGGATGATCGTACCACTGGATCTTGTCGGCCAAGAACGTGTTGTACGATATCTTGACGATGCACTTGCCCGCAGCGTCGAAGACCTCGGTGGACGAGAACTCCTTCGCGAACATTGCAGACTTGATCGTGTACACTTGGCGTCCGTCGAGCATCACGGTCGAGTCGCGCATGTTGTCAGGGGTGAACAAGAGCTTGACATGAGCGGGCTCGCTTGAAGCTACGAGCGTAGATTGCGAGTCCATGATGCAGACGATGGGGATGGGGGTAGTGGAAGGTTGTGCCTAATCTGCGGCCGTCAGTCTTATACCTTGTTTGTATTGAACTGCAAAAGCGTCATTGTGAACGCTCTCCCAGCATGGCAGTGCTCAAACGGCATTGTCGGCACAAGCTCCGAGAATGCGGAGACAGCGGTGCACGAATGAATTCGCCGTCATAAACCAAGCCAGGGCCGCAGTGGAGCGACGCACGACTCAAAACTGCCTACGAGCCGTGGGGTTTAATGAACGGAATGGGAAGATGGTGAGAAGACAACAGGTGATGCCGCGATAACTGTAACGTCACGATTCTCGCCACTCGCTGACAGTACTGCAGTGCGCATATCATTGTCAGTTTCAACTATAGTGCTTTATCGACACCAGGAAGTGCAAGCAGCCCGTTCTGTCTGAAGCCTGCGGCATCGGAATAATGCTTCATCGCGGCGAGCTGCGGACGGAGAATGAGCATCGCCACGAGGATGTCCTCCTGGATCTTCTCCGCATCCTCCGCCACGGCAAGATATGCCGAGTGCTCAGCACTCTCGCCCGCGTACCAGCCCAAAGGCTCTGCGGATTCGGCGTCTGGGTAGACCTACATGCGCACAATCAACGTGACGTCTAATCAAACAAGGGAGACTCATACCGCAAGCCGCCGCTGAGAGTCCGCTTTGACGATGTATGTGTTTGCATCGGCAGCATTCAGCTGTACGGGACTAGCAGAGTTCAGGCCTGCGTAACGGCGAGCAGGAGACCACACGCACTAGTTCCTTGTGTTCGGTATAAAGTCCTTGAGCTTCATCTCCCCACGCCCGCGCCAGTCAATCGTGTTTGCCTTGATCTGGTGGTACGTGATCTTCGCGATGCGCTCGCCCGTGCCATCAAGGAGCTCGGTCGATTGGAGATCTTTGGCCGACTTGATCGTGTACACCTGCTTCTTGTTCAGGAACACGCTCGCGTTGCGCATGTTGTCCGGCACAAAGTACAGCCTCGTGACGTTCGCAGGATCGGCGGCGGGCGCGACGAGCGTGAGCTGGGAGTCATTGATTAGGACCATGATGTGCGGGGAGACTGAATCGTGCCGTTTCTGTGCGTATGCGAGAGTGCTTTATAGCAAAAACCGCAGAAGTGCACAGCCGCGGATGATCACCGGATGCATACTGCGGAAAGTGCTCGAATGACGGAGGATCGGCATGGTCGGCACCCGCTCCGAGGACGGCGGAGCATGTATCAAGTCGCAGTCACGAGTCAAGATAGGGTCGCAGTTGGGCGGCGTACGGCTCTAAACTGGCTTTGAGCTGAGGTCAGAGAGCTTGGCCAAGGCCGGTTTAGAGAGAGTCGCGAAACGGGAAGATGGAGCGAAGACAAAGGCGATGCTGCGAAGACGTGACGATCGTCGACACGCATATCGCAACGCTCAACTGAAGAAGTGGACAGCCGTGGAAGATCACTGGACGTGTACTGCGGAGGCACCGCCGATACCGTCGGTCCGAGTCCCGAAGAATGGGTACTAGGCGTCAGTACCTCATAAGAAGAACACAGCGCACGGTCTTATAGCAGCGCATAGCCTCTGCGGTTGAGGTCACTGCGGAGCCGTATGAGCGGAGATGCGAGAGGCGCAGGATCGTACACAGATGATAGCGAGTACGCACCGTTGTGCCCGGTTCGAGCACGCAGGAGACGACGGCGCGGCACGTGCAGCCCGGTTCGTGCGCTCGGTTCGTGCGCTCGGTCACGGAGCGCCGCACGGACTCGTTGACCGCGACGCTGCACGCGGGCGCGTTCTTCTCGACTCCCAAGTCACGATCAACGACGAGCTCGCCACGCCGGGATCGCTCGTGCTATCCCAGGGAACAGTGAAAGAGGACGAGCAAACACGTATGCAGAGCTCAGGCAAGGTGTCGCGACGGTGAAAGCCAAGCGACGCGCAATGACGTCATCACACAATCAAACGGCATATATCATCCTACGTCGTACAACACTTGCGCTGCGTACGCTTACTTGGACGCGTCGCCCTCCTTGCCGGAGATGCGCTTGGTGAGGAGGTCCTGGAGGGTGGCGCCGTCCTCGGCGAACTTCTTGATGCCCTCGTGGAGCTTGTCGAAGGCCATCTGGTCCTGGAGGAGCGCCCAGCGGAACTCGGGCTCGTCGTCCACGAACGACACCTTCTCCATCTTATCGCTCTTCGCTGTTAACCAAAATGTGAGTCACATAGAAAGAGAGGGAAGGAGTGGGGGCGGCGCACCGTCGTGCGCGTCGAGGAGCTTGGGGACGGGCTCGGTGCTGTTCTTGAGCTCCTCGAGCAGCGGGGGCGCGATTGTGAGGAAGTCGACGCCCGCGAGCGCGCGGATCTCGCCCGCGTTGCGGAAGGACGCGCCCATCACGATCGTCTTATAGCCGTGCTGCTTGTAGTAGTTGAAGATCTTCTGCACGCTCTGCACGCCCGGGTCCTCGCTGCCCTCGTACTTCGGGCCCGGCTTGTTCTTCTTGTACCAGTCCAGGATCTGCGCGCCCATTCGTCAGCGAGGGACGGGGGAGCGGAGGGAGGGCCGGGACGCACGCGGCCGACGAACGGCGAGATGAGCGTGACGCCCGCTTCGGCGCACGCGACGGCCTGCGCGAAGCCGAAGAGGAGGGTAAGGTTGCAGTGGATGCCCTCCTTCTCGAGCGCGCGCGCGGCCTGGATGCCCTCCCACGTCGCGGCGATCTTGATGAGCACGCGCTCCTTCTTCACGCCGACAGAGTCGTAGAGCGCGATGAGCTCCTTCGCCTTGGCCATCGTGCCTTTCGTGTCGAACGAGAGGCGCGCGTCGACCTCGGTCGACACGCGGCCCGGCACGATCTTCAGGATCTCCGAGCCGAAGTTCACGAGCTGCACGTGGCGATGTGAGCGTGGGGGAGGAGGAGAGGGGATGGACACGACGCACGAGGCGATCCATCGCGGCGGCGGCCTGCTCCTTGACGGGGCCGGACTTGGACGTGCCGTGCGCGATGGCATCGTCGATGAGCTTCTCGTACGCCTTCTTGCCCGCGGCCGCGAGGATCAGCGACGGGTTCGTCGTCGCGTCCTGTCGCCCGCGTCAGCTAGCTAGCCACCTCCGCGATCAGCATACGCCGCACCTGGGGCTTGTACACGTCGATGCCTATCGAGCGCGATCAGCCGCAGGACACGGGGAGTGGGAGACACGGGCGCGCACTCTCAAAGTCGCCGGAGTCGGAGACGACGACAGTGCCGGTCTGCTTCAGGAGGTCGAGCGAGGTCGTCATGGTGGTAGAGGTAGAGGTTAGAGCGGGATGAGTCGGAGCGCGCCTCCTTTTTAGATAAGATGTGCCGCGCCGAGTGCCGATCGGGCACGTGCGCCGAGAGATGGTTATTCCACCGGAGCTCGCGGAGTCGGCGCATGCTTATTCCGCTTCCGCTATGCAGATGTCTCCGGATCTCGCGTCTGCTGCTCGAGCTCGTCATCTGGAGCGGAGCGGGCGCGGGGGGGGGATGACTGTGAACGAGTCACATACGAGTGAACATGACGGTGCTCGTTCTCCCGGTGTTCATCTGAAGGACGTGCGCGCAGACATCTACATCTCGCGAGCGCGCGTGCACGAATGGATGCACTCGCCGAGGTGGCACCGCAGACTTGCGAATATAGTTCGTTACTCTGTGCTCCACCTCTCGCGGTGTATGTCTATCATGAGTGCGGGCATCTACACCCCGTCTCTCCCGTGTCTGGCCGGGTCCAGACGCCGAGGCGGCGATATTGTCAGGATGAAATACGACCGTGCAGCCTCGTTATCTGCGTGCGTGTACGCCAGATTATCTCTGCGGCGGCCACTTCTCACATTCCTCGTTCGTCCATCCCCTTTTCCTCAAACCTGTCATGCGTACGATGTTCCGGGCTCATACTCTCACGTTAGACTGCCCTCTCCCCATTCCAACACATCCGTCTGTCCCTCCTGGAATTCGTCACGCGCGTCTTCCTCGTGCTCATCTGCTTTGCAGGAGGGACGCCTGGATCGTTCGTGCGACCACGTTCCAGTGAACGCTCGTTTTGTCTCGACGCCTTCCCCAACATAGGTGCGCGCTCTCTCAACCTGCTTCCTCCTCGTCTCATCGCCTTCTAGATTGGCCGTGCCATATGCTGTCACCCTCAGCCGACCGAGGATCACCTGCTGATCGCGTGTAACCTCGAAGTCAGTGTATACTCGCTCAGCAGGCAATGCTCGACCAATCGGCCTTCGGCTGCTACCAATCCGCGCGCCGCACAACGGGAAGCCGATGTAAGACGTCGCCATCGTCCCAGCGCACCTCTCTATCCCCACCTCGCCGATTATGGACCCCCAGCACACGCTTGTCGAGTTCTCCGACCCCGTGCACACGAAGCTCTTCTTCTTGCCAGACAACATGCACATCACGCGGGTGCTCCTCAATAAGAAGGGAGCATGCACGAACAAGTCGCCGCCGAACCTCGAACCCTCATCACCGACTGGCGGTGTGTGCCTGCGTTCGGCCTCTGACAGCCTTCCTGACGGACAGTGTGCAGGTCTACCCCGAGGCCGATGCCTTCCAAGGTACGTGCGCGTGACCGCCCAGCCCTCCGCGTACCTCGCCGTCGCGCCGGATATAGAGGACCTTCGAGAGGAGATCGTCGTCGCGAGGCTCGTCGTGCGCCCGCACGTCGTTGCGCGGTCTGCCGAGCGCGAGACGGTGGCGGAGGATGAGGAAGCCGGCGGCTATGAACCCTGTCGGAGATGTGCAAAGGATCAGGGAATGCACGAGTGTGCTTGTTCAGGTATAGACTGGCACGAGTCCATGATATACACTCGAATATCTGCGTTTGTTTGGAGATCGGCGTGGAGAGCCATGACGTCACCGAGCTCATCTTCACCCTCGTGATTGGGATGTAGGCCGAATCCGCCCGCTTCCCGCCTCTCCGCTCACAAAAGCTCGCAGCTGCACAGGCCGATCTCCACTTCAGAAGCTACTTATCTGCATCCCCTGCTTCAAGACGGCGCGCCGCCCCCACACCATGAGGCTCCGCAGTCCACGTCCAGTGGCGGCTGTGCCCTGATCTGACGTCTACTGCGAGGCGGTGCGGCACCTTTAAAACTCTTTCGTACGCGTGCGGGGCGGCACGATTCTGCCTCTCACCTATCATGAATTCCCAAACCACGCTCGTCACCCCCGTCGCCGACCCGGCAAACACGACCAAATTCTACTTTCTGCCGGACAACATGCGCAACTCAAACGTGTTCCTGAACAAGAAGCAGGTTTACACGATCAAGTCCGCCAAGGATCTTTCGTCGACGGAGGTCTTTGACGGCACGGGCGAGCGTATAGCAAAGATCGCACACCACACGATCAGGTCGGACACGATCGAGTGGCGTGGGCGTGGAGAGATGAAGATCAAGGACTTCATGCCCAACATAAAAGACTAGTGTGTACGAGCTCTTTCATCATCTTGTTCAGGGACTAAGGCTTTGTAGCCCCGTGCACATGACGGCCGCAGACGGGCGCACTTACGTCGTCAAAGCAGACTCGCAACGACGACTTGCGGTATTAGCTTTGCGCGTGTGACGCAGGGATCATCCTGACTGGCCATGCTCAGGTATACGCGGATGCTGAATCGGCAGAGCCGCTGGGGTGGTACATGCGCGAGACCCCAGAGCACTCAGCTTACCTCGCCGTCGTTGGCAAGGACGGGGAGAAGATCCAGGAGGACATCCTCGTAGCGATGCTTATCCTGCGGCCGCAGCTCGTTGCCATGAAGACCATTCAGGACAGTGCAGGACAGAGAGGACAGGCCATGGCCATGCAGCACACCCTCTTCGGCGGAGGACAGTACTGAAATATCCAGTTCCAGATGGACTTCGATATCGCAGCGACGGTTTGATGTAATTAGCTCTTGGGAGTTCTTCTGTATACGTCATGTGAAAAGACGTCAGACATTGAGTAGTATGTTCCCTTGTATTCGAGCGAGAGAATGCAATGCACGTGTAAACGAACCCTGTCACCATCCGTACATACGGCAGGTCATCATGGCGGTGTAGCGTGCATCATTGATTATTGTGCACTAGTTCGTGTAAAGTACATGAGATGCCAGGAGTTCAACTAAATCACGAAAGATCTGAGGACATGCCATGCCGAAGGGACCTCCAACTCGATGGCCTTACGATGGTCCCGCAGCTCCTCATGAAGACTCATCAGAACAGCCCACGCTTGCTTGTTATACATGGTTTGAAAGTGGGCCTCGTCTTCATCCAGCGCGCCCAAGAAAGCTTCGTGGTGAGCATGCACGAGTACTTCAAATAGGATTCTGATGTGCGCGTGAGCTTCGTTCGTCTCTTCCAGCACGAGATCGACAGCGGTGTTGTACAGGTGGCGGTCCAGGAAGGACCATGCTGGACCACTGGTGTGCAGTGCGTCGAGATGCTCGTGTACGGTGATCGCAGGACTGGTCTGCAGACCTTTGCTGAATGATGCGATGGTGATGGCCGAGAACATGGTAATATGTCAAGTCCTTCAAAAATAGAGGACTCTTATAGTTGGCCTGAGAACACAATCGCGTTGCGGCATGATCGTGCGGACACAAAAGCCTCAAAAGACCGCATTGGATGACCACAACACAGCATGTCCTTCTAGGAGATAACAATCGCATCTTGAGGATACTCTTGTTGCTCAGAACACGAGTATATTTGCTGCGTTGGCGATCAGGTGCCGGAGTACGAGGGCAAACCGCAGGCATGCAGTATTCGACGTCTCGTCGCCCGGAGCAGCCTTGGCGCCGGAGTCTCATATAGCTCCGGCCATTCAAGCATGGAATAAGTACTTGCTATCGTGATCACACCCAAGGCGCAAACAGATGAGATGCAGTCACTCGGAAGACGCGAGGCTCTGCTGGTCGCGACTCGAGGGGACACTGGAGTCGCCCAGTACAGTACTCAAAGTTCAGAGTCGATCAATCTGCGTGATCAGTATTTATGCACTTGCTCTCGAGAGGCGAAGCGTAGGAGTGAGCTCCATGTCGTCGTTGTCGAGGAGAGAGGAGAAGGGCCGTCCTTGGCGCCATGTGGCGCAGTCCGAAACTGCTCCTCGTCTCCCATCATGTCAGCGACTCTGCCTCAAGCGCAGCCTCACCTCGAAGGAGATCTCTCACCGCGGCGGTGCACACGCCATCACTCAATAGAAAACACTTAGCCCTTGTATCTATATCCCACAGTCGTAGCGTCGAATACATCCCACCTTGCCGTCCTCCTGCAACATGCAACCTCTAATCCTCCTCTCGGACAGGTCCGCCCGCGAGGAACAGTATCTTCGATTTACGAGGTCAAGCCATGCAAAGTCGCGTTCATGTAGCTCGCTTACGGCGTTCCCGCTGCCTTACTCTGCGGTGTGCACAACACTTGTCTTCACGGCCAACGACTTTCGAAATACGAATGTTTGCATTGACGGCCATCGTGTGTATACTGTCAAGTCTGCCACAAACTGCGCGTGGAATGATGTCTCTGAGTCGGCTGGCCAGCGCTTGGTCCAGCTCTTGTACAGCTTCCTTCTTTTTGACAAGGTTGCTTGGCAGGGAAAGTTGGAGCAGAATCTGAGGCACTGGCTCCATGAACCTCGTACCTGGTGCGTCCCTTGAACATCTTGAGGTAGGCCGTTGCTGACACTCCAATTCAGTCCACAATTCCGTGCATCAGATGGCCACGAGTACCTGTTCGAGCCCGACTCGTTGGGAGGACTTGCTGTGCGTTCCCTTGCTCCGACTTCGCCCCGTCCTGTCGTACTTATGGCGGTGGCCAGGTACACTGCAATGTGCTCGGCTTCAAACCCGTCGTGTGGTTCATTTCACGTACATCCTCATCTCCCTCCTCCCTTGCGCTTACACGATTTGCCGCGTTAGTCCGCAACGAACTCGTAGTCGCGATTCTGGTCATTCAGAAGGACACTCTGGTGACGGTCATGGTGCAGGCTTCCGTCTCGCGTGGGCCAGCACAGGCTCCCTTGGACTGCAAGTCTGTTGAATCCGACAAAACGCTGGTAGACCTTCTTCACGATCATAATGAGCACAAGAAGGAATTCTTTGGCGGTGATACGAAGAAGGCCATGTTTGGCTGAACATTGTGGAGCGGCCATCTGAGGTAGGCTGACTGCTCCTGTTTCTGTTTTGTCAGCTGGTATTTGCACGGAATTTGTGATATTGGACTTGTGTGTAGTATGTATGTGTGTAGCCTCAGACGAGAAGTAGAAGGTGCCATGAAAACATGTCCGCCGCCACAAAGCGAGACACACACCTCCTCACACTTGGCTAACTACCAAGAACGGCACCCGCAGCGGGATGTGCATCGTCGCCTGAGCGCATATTAGTTTAGGTTTGCGTTCTGCTATCGCAATATGGGACCGTGTCGCGGATACGTCCTACAGACTACACATCCTTGCTCCGTCCCCCTTTCTCTCGGCGAGCGCTGTATAGCGTGAGAACTAGTGCGGTTGTATCTGTATGACTTGCATTTGTATACAACCCCATATCTATGTCTGCAAACCTTCGCGCATATGATGCCCTGTAAGATGCACGCTCCTCAGTGCAAGCAGATCTTCGGCGAGACAGTGATCACGCGACTGGATACGAAGCGTAAAATACAGTATTCCCTAGACTGACTAATGATACACAAGCGCGATTATACAGGACGAGGGTAGGTACAAGCAAGACGCGATGTGACTTTTATCGCATCCGCCTCAGATAGCGACCTGCCTTGCTGCAGCCTTCTTTTGGGGAG
The DNA here is from genome assembly GCA_002233555.1 of Limonomyces culmigenus. NCBI lineage: Eukaryota > Fungi > Basidiomycota > Agaricomycetes > Corticiales > Corticiaceae > Limonomyces > Limonomyces culmigenus. The sequence goes on along the minus strand of LCTX01000097.1, from coordinate 33,590 downwards.
GAGGAAGAGTGAGCGGTGTTGTCGAGGAGTGGGGAGGGCCTGGCGCCTTCGTCTTCTTTGTGCGCTTGCCTGATTTACCCTTTGACTTAATAGTCTGAAGGGAGGTGGAAGTGAGCCATGTGTATCGTCAGCATAATCGTCCCACTCACCTCCACAATGACGGCAGCGATGTCGACGTTGGTCTTCTTCGTCCTCTTCGTGCCCTTGCGTGGCTTCTGCCAGATGATCACACGGCAATCTCTCGAGCGGACCTCTCGCCGCTTTGAACATGAAGGACAGCATGCAGAGGAGCAGAGAATACATGCGAGCCAGATCTGAATGACTCTGTAAGCACTCGTGATCCTTTCCACAAGTAGTGAAATACGCACCTCCTCACACCTTCCCACCGACCTCCCAAAACTCGCCCTCATCCACATCCATCCACTCCTCGAGCCCCTCCAGCACGCGCCTCCACAGCCCTTCATCCCATCCCATAACCCTCTCCCACTCCTCCCCGTGCACCACGCTCCCCGCCCACTTCAACCACGCGCCGACGACAAAGTCGGCATACGTCGGCCTCTCCCCGGCAATCCAGCGCGCCCCGCTCTTACTGTAGCACCTCCCCAAGCTGCGGAAGCCCGACTCGAGCCGTTCGAACTGGTCGGCGCGAAGCGTGCTCCCCGGCGGCGAGTACTCCTCGAGCGTGCGCCCGTCGTCCTCGCGCGTGCGCCGGAAGTACGCCTGCGAGCGCGGGCGCAGCGCGTTGTTGATGCCGGCTACGATCATGTCGAACAGGTCCTGCACCCCGCTCAGCCCCGGGCGCGACGGAGAACAAGAGCGCGTGGACGCACTGCGTGCACAGTATTCCACACGAGCGCCTGGAACGCATGCTGCAGCCCATCTCCACCCTCCGGCAGCACGCGCGGCGTATCCGGAAACTCCTCATCAAGGTACTTCGCGATTGCCCACGAGTCGGGGACGACCTTGCCGGTGTTCGGGTTGCGCAGTACGGGGAGCGTGAAGTCCCCGCCGGCGGTGCGGCCCGCGCCGAGCGCGCCGCACAAGGCCGCGATGTCGGGGTACTCGACCCAGAGGGTGCGGTACGGGATGCGCTTGTAGTTCAGCACCAGCCTGGGTACAAGGGATGGATGAGTGGGCTGTGTGGAGGGAGGAGGGGAGGCGCACCGCGCTTTCCAGGTGTTCGGCGACCATGCGCGCTGACGCCCGGCGTGTACGTTCGGGATGTCGTACAGGACGAGCGGCTCGGACATCATTTGCAGAACTCAGGATGAGCGATGGGTATTTATAGTCCATGCGGCGGCTGCTCACGCGGAGACGCCATGAAACACAGAGAAAGACGGGCGGGCGAAGGACCCAGTGATCAACATCCAAAACATAAGATGACATACACACCCAAGAGAGATAAGCATCCACCAAGCACACAGTCTAGCATCCGCGAATCCTGTCCAATCCTACGCCGCGCGATCCCGCTCGCTCAGCTCCAGCCGGCCCAGCACCTCCCCGCTCCCACCCGCGCTCCCACTCCCGCTCCCCCCCAAGCCGCTGCCGGACGGGCTGTCCACCTGGAAGCGCCGTGGCAGTGCACTCGCGCTCCCCGGCGACGCCGACCTCGGCGCGACAAACGGCGCGGAGGACGAGGAAGACGAAGGCGCGAGCCCCGCAAGTGACGCGCGGAACGCGTCAGTCATCGCGGCCAAGCGCGCGTCCACGTCCGCCGCGCGCGTCAGCATCCGTCCTTCCCCTCCCTCTCCATATCCTCCTCCTCCTCCTCCACCCAAGGAACTGCGCCCGCCAAGCGACGAGCCCTCAGACGCCTCGACGATCCTACTCGGCCGTCCCTGGCCGGAGAGCGACAGCCCCCGCCGATGCGCGTGCGCGTGGCCGCGGAGGGGCGCGCGCGCGTCGATGTCGTCTACGAATGCAGAGAGGTCGTCGTCTTCCGTGCGTTCCATTGGGCCGGGTGCAGACGGCGTGCCGAGGACGAGTCCGACGCCCGCGGGCTCGCTCGCCGCCGCAGGCGCGAGCGGCGGGCGGTGCGAGAACGTGCTTGAGTAGCGCTTGCGCGTACTCGGGCTTGCGCCGACGCTCGCACCGTCAGATGCGGGCGAGTGGCGGTCGCCGAGCGAGTGGCGGTCTCCGAGCGAGGAGGGCAGCGCGGGGAGCGGCACGGGCGCGGTGTGCGGCGACGATCCTCCCATTCTAGGCAGTGGAACGGACGCAACGGGCGGCGTCCTCCCCGGCAGCGGCACCGTCCCCACGGGCGGCGTCCGCCCCGGCAACGGAACTATGCTTGAAGGCGGTGTGCCCACGCCGAACGGCATAGGAGGGCCGGCGCGCAGCGGCGACGCGAGGGCGGGCGAGCCCGCGCCGAGCGGGCCGGACTTGAACGGGTTCAGTGCCGGCCGGCGCGGCGCGCTGTCCAGTCGAGGCCGGGCAGGTGGTTCGGAGGCGCGGGACGAGCCGGAGGCGGAGCCTGGCGATGCGGCCGTGCCGACGGGAGTGGGCGGGAGGCGGGGGAGCGAGGTGCGGGAGGCGGAGGACATGGACGTGGTGCGCGCGTGCGGCGCGGGGAGGACGAAGCGGTCCGCCACCGCCGCTGCGGACGGTGGACTCGACCCCAGCCCCGCGCGCGAGGGCGAAGGGAAGCTGCCCAGCCCCGCGCGCGAGGGCGAGCCCGCGGGGAAGGACAGGTTGCTGCTGCGCTGCGCGGGGCGGGCGAGCGTCGGCGTGAACGCGGGGCCGGCGTCGAGGGAGAGGAGGACCTCGAGCGCCTCGAGCGCAAAGTCGGCGGTCGCGAGGTGCTGTACGGAGAGCGCGAGCTTGCCGCACGGGTGCGGCACGCCGGGGAAGGAGCGCGTGTGGGTCGGCAGCGGGGCATGCGCGGGTGCGGGCGGCGAGTCTGGGTGGGGTGTGAGCGAGCGAAGGGGTGATGGAGGGGGGGACGGACCGAAGGCGAGGACGGCGGGGTCGGGCGGCCGGCCTGCGGGGTGCACGTCCAGCCGCACCGCAAGACCGCCCGCATTCCGCCGGCGCAGGCGGCGCACGAGCGCCCACGCGGGCAGGACGCGCGCAAGCGTATACGCGCTCCGGAAGAGCGGGATCCCCGCCTTGTACATGCTCGGCGGCGGCACGTCCGCCGGCGGCCCTGCGCCGGGCACGAACGCGAGTGTCCAGCGCTCGAGCAGCACGCACGCCGGCGTCGGCTCGAGACGGACGCGCGCGCCGCCCGGCGCGAGGCGCACGCAGAGCGCGTCAGAGGCGGACGGCGGGACGGCGAGCAGGACGTCGAGCACGAGCGCGGCGGGCGTGCGCGGGGCGGACGAGAGCGCGCGGTAGCCGCGCAGCACATCCTTCGTGCGCTCGTCGCCGTCGGGCGTCTCGAGGTTGAACTGTGTATGCGCTCAGCGGGCCTTATCGCTGTATGCGGGCGACGAGCGCACCCATTTGTCCGTGCGGCCTGTTGGCAAGCACGGGGCGCGCGCATCCTGCAGGACGAGCGCGAGCTTGGCGAAGACGCGGTACGCGATCTGGTCCGCCTTTGCCGCGTCATTCGACATGGCACCAGCGGGAGAGGGGCGCGCGGCCCAGCGCACGTGCTCGGGCGCGGGCTCGCTCATCGACGTCGTGGACTGTGCGCTGTGGGCTATGAGGTGCGCGTGGTCGCGTCCATGGTCGACGACCGTGCGGCGGCTATCGAAGCCACCAGGGCGATGAGTCGCACGTCTCCCACCGTCCGCGCTGACTCGGCTGCATCCGTGTCCCTCGGGCGAGCTGTGACACCGCCATCTGTCTCTCCGGGCGACTGGTGCGGTCTTCGGGCGCCAGACCGGTCTTTGTTCCTGATGAAGTCACTGTCTCGGCGGTGTTTGTGGTCCATCGACTTGAACCTCGAGGAACAGCTGGGCGACGAGCCGAATGTACATGCTATGGCTCTTTCACGATCACTCTTACTCTCTCAGGGACCTATCCTCGATATCATATCACTACCTCCTTCAACCCTAACTGACACGATGGCAGCTGACTGCCAGTGCTCGGGCCAAAAAGGCAAGTCCTGATGGCTTATTTGTTCTCGGTGGGACCGCGTGCTTATCCTTTGTCTCTGGCTGTACAAGGTCGCGCAACGCTCTTTTCCTGAAGAAGATACCCAGGCGCATCACGGAGTGGCTTACTTCTTGCACCATGCTCCTGTTGACGCACGGGGAGTGTATGTCTCGTCTGGCCCGACAGCCAAATCTTGATTGCGCGAGGCGTGTTCTCTCAACCGCTTTGTAAATGCCCGCGTGCTGCATGTCCTCAAGTTCTCACGATGCATGCCCGCACCTCGCCACACGCAGACGTTTGCTACCCTTGTCTCTGGCTCGCAGACAGGCTTCCGACGCGATAAAGAGGGGTCCCACAATGGCACGCAATGCTCTAGATCATACACCTCTCTCTGGTTATATTGTACAGCGACTCTGAACTGAACAAGCATGCACCAAATGGAATGAGCAGGACTAGTGACCCTTGCGGTTGTCGCCACCACACATGTTCCTCCTGCCGGGGACGCCGCAGCGCGCCTCGAGCTCTGCAGGCTTGTCAGCGCCAGCGTTGCATCATTTTTTCACTGGACACGTACTGGCGGGCTGAGTGGGGAGTGCGAAGAGCGCGAGGGTGAGAGTGGGGAAGTTCATTATGGGGATGGTGTGGGGATGGTGAGGTGTGAGCGTACAACAACGACATCAGGAAGGCGGAACCTGGGTCCGTCGCGCTATGTGGCGCTACAGAGCCGTGTAGCGCTCGGAGCTTCCTCTTTGCTATACCAGCATATCCTGCACCAGCCATAAGCTATGGAGAAATGCAATATGAGGTAGGGTTTCCTGCTGGCTGGGTCGCTCTAGGTAGCACACACAAGATTGTACAAATCAATCAAATTTGCATCTAGTTACATGACATGACATCACTGTGGTGTACTGGGACCCCAATCTCAGCTGAACCAGGCGGCAATCCCCGTTGCTGCCGCTGCCGTCGCCACCATAGCCCAATTACGCTGAGCAACAGTAGGTTGACGACGTCGAACCACTGCTCGAAGCATCAGCATGGATGGAACAAGAAAGATGTCGGCAAGCTTACCAGCACGAGCCTCAAGGCGAGACACGCGTGTGACCAGCGCTGCAAGCGTGCATGGCGCGAACGCGCTCTACGGGTGCTGCGCCATCACCTACAGCAAGAATCAGCACCTGTAGCGCGACGTGGGTACGGGGAGAGCCCTACCGCTGCACCATACACGTCGGTCGCGTCCCCGCTCGGCCGGCGGCTCGCGGGCGCTCGGCCACGCGCCGGCACCCGCGGCGAGGGTATCGCAGCGCGAGTACACATTGAACTCGGCATGCGCCGTGGTCGGGAGCTCGTCGGCGCCCGCGCCAAGGTAGTAGCCCGTGAGTGCGTCCTAGCCAACGGTCAGGCGGTAGAACGTGTCATTGACGGACGTGCTGCGCTAGCGTCAGCACAGTTTCCAGACCCCGCCGAACGGGATGCACCATATGTCTTTGCAGACGTCTGGACTGTACCCCACGCGCGCCCGCGGCCCGTCGCGGGGCACTTCCATGCCGAGCTTGTCGGCCTGGCCCACGCCCACAGCGGGCGGCGTGTCCGCGGACGGCGGATACGCGACGGAGCTCGCCTCGCGATGCTGCCGAAGCGGGTATCGTACGCGCCGTCCGGGAACGTGAACGTGAACGCGTGCTTGTGCAGCGGCTCCAGCTCCGCCGCCGAGCCAAACACGTACGTTGGCAACGGCAGCAGGCCCGGCACCGCCTGCGCGGCCGGTCAGGCCCGGCACGCTACCCCTCCACGTCGCGCACTTCCGCGCTCGGGAGCTCGAATTTGTCTGCGCCGTCGACCTCCGCCTCGTCCGCGTCCACAAAGTCGTCCGCGTCGAGCCCTGCCGCTTCGGCCGCCTCTTGGCAGCCGTGCTCTCGTTCAGTGCATTCTGCGCGGTAACGAGTGCGAAGTGTGAGTGCGACGTGTGATTGATAGGCGACGGGGCCCATGCGTACCTGTAGTTTGTGGCAACGACGGCGAGGTGGAAGGAGCGGTGGGACCGGAGTAGAGAAGGAGTTCAAGCACGCCGCGGCAGCGCCACTCAGTCACTTGGTCCATCCCTTCATTTCACTTCCCTCACTTTCCCCGCCCTGATGTTGCCTCACCATATATCATCATCTAGCGTTATCTATGCATCAGAATTGCGTCCAAAACATCGACGAGTTAGCCGAGGCTGCTGTGACCTCCCCGCCCTGGTTGTCTAACCATCGTCGTCTGTCCTGACGCGTTCATTCGCACCCACTTCCATCCACTCTAATACTACGGTGGAAGCCCCCTATAGCACACACAGTGCATCTCAGAACACTACGGCGTTCCTAATCCTGTGCCCTGCTTGTCGTCGCTGTACGTGTTTGTCCAGTCGTCGCTTCCTTGTATTCTGATTCGTTCTTCTAGTCCCCACCCCCGCACCTTACCTCTATCTCCCTTGGGATGAGCACCCTCTCCTGGCTACGCCTTCTCCGTCTCTTCAGACATCTTTGCTCCCCTGACACCTTCTCTCAGCTCGTCTCTCGCCACCCTCGACAATCCGTTTCACGCGATAGCCTCCTCACTCTCTGCATTCGATCTCGTACTTGGCACCCACGGCATCGCTTCCATGTCTTCTTTCCTGCCCTCCGAGTGCATACTGACTGGCAGTGCTTGCAACCACACCTCTGTTGAAATTGCGGCGCCGTGACAAAACCGCGGGCGCCGTGATTGCCGGGCGACAGAGCAGGAGGAACGCATCATGCGGGAGCGCGTCAAACGTGGCGGCGACGGTGGGTACGCGCGGGCCGCAGCGGTGAGAGTGCGTGGTGTCGTCGCGCGCCGTCGGCTGCCGGGTTTGGCAGCGCTAGCGCTAGGAGTGGATCATCGTTCATGCCTCAGTAGATGACGCTGCTGTGATTTAAGTAACTTCTATATCTGTAGATCTGAGCTATACACTTGGAGATTGAGGCGACTCTGGAGATTGCGCTCGAAACCGCTCCGTCGAGGATGATCCGGAACCGAGTGCCAGGAGGCTCTCCAAGACAAGCACCGCTCACCAGCATCGCATGTAGTAGCTTTATGGGTATATATATCACGCTATAGAAGGAGCAAAAAGTTATTGAATGTCGAAGGATGAGCTACATAGGGATCAGAGTAGCCCGGCATAGAAGCGCATAGATGCGACATGCTATGAGCGCTACACGCGGGGTTGGCTGCTCCTGATGGACGGCGCGGGCGGCCTTGTATGCGTTCTGGGCCGGTGGTCGCGCCGATCAGTCCTGGACCGCAGCGGTCTTGTCTGGCGGCAGACGCAAGGAGATCACCAGGCACACCGGCGTTCGAGTGCGCGCTCAATTGCGGTTCGTTGGGATCAGGCACGGTCTCAGCGTGCGCGGACCGGTCTCAGCGGCTGATCGGACTTGGGCTAGTTGTTACATGGCCTTGGGTCTTAGTAGTTGATTGGACTTGGGTCTCAAATCAGGCTGGCCTTTCGTTTCTCCCTATTCGACGCTCTGGCCCTTTGTTTATGCGTAGGTCGGCGCCTCAGCTGGGAGACCACGAGCGCTGATGGAGCTATCACGATCTCGCCAGCAGCATGTGTTCCGAGTCCGGTTCAACATCTGTTATGCACACTCAAAATCGTGACTCTCTGTTTCTTATTCCTCGTTGACCAAGACCTGACTCATTCGCCAGTTACGACAAGTCGTTTTCCATCACTCGCTCTGGTCAACACGCAAGTACTCGCCGCCACGCTTTCGCTGCCTTCGCTCGCCTTCGTCCTCCTCGGGCGGCGCAGCTCGCTTGTTCGTGCGCCCCTGCGGCTTCTGGAGCATAAGCGCTTCGATCTACGGCAGGGTCAGCGGGGTCCACTTGTATGCCCGAGTACGAACCTCCTCCTCGAAGATCATGTCCATGTACTTTGCTTGCTCGAGGGCCACTTCATACTCTTCCATTGCACTCGGCTGTCCCTTGCGTCGTGCGATCTCTTGCCTGAAGCACAGCTGCGCTTTCTGAACTGGATATCGAGCTTGAGTGCGGCATGTTTATGCAGTACTGACCCAATTGCGCAGCTGGTTCTGCCGGAGTTGAATGCGCTTCAACAGGTCCTCGCTGCTGGGTTCCTTATTTTGACACTCGGCAACCGTGATCTTGATTTTGTTTGCCTGGATCTGTATGAGATAGAGATTAGATAGGGTCAAACAAAAAGCAGTCGCACCGCTCGACTTTCCTGATTTGTGAGCCTGTCTGCCACAACAACAGCCATCTTCTGCTCATAGACAAGCTCAGACCAGGACATATCTCCTTCTCCTAAATCTGGAACATCCACATACGGCGGAAGACCAGGCTCGTCAGGCTTCGTGGCAAAGTAAGGGACAGCTTCAGAATAGACGCTAGCAGGGACACCGAGCGGACCTGGACGCGCCTGGCTCAGCTCGATCAATCACACATGCGTAGACATCGACGCACAACCAGTGATGTCCAGTTGTGCTCGAAGAGGTGCAGAGTTCTCTGAGGCTGGGGCAGTGTATGCAGAGCGCTCGCGTAGATTTGAGGTGGGAGTGTCCTCGAGCCCAGTTGGAGCATTCTGCAGGCGCCCTGAGTCCGCAGATGATTATCTTGTTCGCCGTTCCGTCAAACCAGAGATTTCATGTAGACGTAGACTCGTGCGGCCGTATAAACATGTGATCTGCCATGCGAGAGACCATTCATTCACCCGCGGGGACAGAGATATACAAAAACGATGACGGTGAGGCTGGCGTGCGTCACAATGCAGCGAGCGTACTTGGTTGCCAATGAGTTGCTGAAGAAGGTACATAGCTGCGTCAACTCTTGAGTCCGAGGGCTTTCGTCTTGGTGGTGTTTTCGAGATCATTCAGCTCAAGCTCACAACCGCGTGGCTGGTGCCAGCGGCGACTTCACAACGCAAGAAACCTCTCGGTCTGATTCAAAAACAAGCATCGCGTCACTATTATAATCAAGTATTATATAAGCCCCCCTTTCAGTTAAGACGAGTACGAGTCCAAGCCCGCCGCCTCCAAAAGAGCAGTGAAATTTGGTGTCCCTAGGCCGGTGACGGGATCCCAGCCGACCGCAGCCGGGAAGCCGTCCGTGCCACATCCTGGATTGTAACCTTCGATCATGTCGTTCAGCGCGAGAGAAGCGTCCGAGTACAGCCACGGGTTGAGGAATCCAAGTGGTGGTTGGCCAGCCGCCATCAGTTGGTCGTTCAAAAGTGCAATGACGGACGCGACGATAGGAGACGAGCATGACGTGCCGCCTATCGGGGTTTGGACCCCTAGGTCAAAGATCTGAACGTTGTCGCCGTACGCGGAGATGTCGGGGTACGCGCGACCTGAAGCGTTGTACAGCCCTGAGTACGTGTCTCCGAGGGTGTCGAGGTAGCCTCCAACCGCGTCGGCCTGCCAGTCGGGCATGGGGAAGTAGTTCGAGAATCCGCCGGCGGAGAGGTTCGCTCCCTTCTCGGGGAAACCTGTAGTTGCACCTACGCCCGTGACACTGAAGCGGTTCTCGTTAGTAATGGCCATTGTTATGCGCTCAAAACGTACTATGGGCATCCGAGCGGGAACTGCGCGACGAAGACGTCGTCGGTGCAGTCACGCGAGGCAGATCCGACACCGTAGTCGCCCGTTGCGAAAAGAACAGAGATACCTTGTACGGTCAGCGCAGCGATTGCATCGCAGAGCTTGTAAGCCATCTCGCGCGACACCGTATCCTCGTCAGGGCCGTACGATGTCGTCATGACGGTAGGAAGCTCGTCGAGGGTCATCATGTAGTTGATAGTGTCGAGGAAGCCGCTGAGATCGCCGTCGTGCTCGTTATCGCCGACAGAGAGAAAGTTGACCGGGACGCCGGTTGCGATGCCCACCGTGTACTGACGTCTTATTAGCAACACGTTAGAGGCAGTTCAAGCTGTGCTAACCTGGATGTCGAGGTTTGCCTCGTCGCTGTCGTTATCAGCGTCCTCGAACTGCGTGTTCTTGCCGCCGTCCGTAGTTTGCAGGATGAACGACGTAGAGTTGTCCATATCCGGCCGAAACGCTGTGAGAAACTCCTGCGAGTACGTATGAGCATACGTGCACCTGAGATCAGTCGACAGTCTTGTACCTCCAGGTCCAAGTCTTGCGCGAACTGGTCGCCGTAACCGGTCACAGTGATTGAGTTTCCAGCCGCGGTGGCTGGCTCAGATGGGAGACCGTAGACGTCCTGGACACACTTCGGGGTGATCGTGTCTCCTTTATGTCCGCATGACTTGTGTGCGGCCCGGCTGGAGACGGGAGGGCGAGATGGGCGCTTCGGAATGGGGGCAGTGAAAGAAGCCCTGGATGACTTGCCGTGCTTCGGGTTAGGGAAGCTGAGAGGACATGAGCGTCGCCCGCTCAGACGACACCTCCGAAACGTACCTGATCATCGGGTGCGCGACGGCGATGTGCGGCTTGAGATGCGCGGGGATCGAGTACGAGAGCGAGCGGACCGCCTTCTTCCCGGTGTCGGCGTGATGGAACGTCTCGAAGTTGGCGTTGAAGAGTTTGTTCGCCTGCCCGACGGTGGTCGAGAATGAGATCCAGTCGCCGTGCCCCGTCGACGTCTTCGCGTGGATACCGTTGTGCGCCAGCCACGAAGTGACGGCCTTCGCGCTCGCGGGATCCGGCTGCATGTACTGCTTGACCTGAAGCGCATCGTTTAGTAAGAAGACGAGAGTATTGCGCTCGTGTGCTTACATCCGGTGCGCTGAGGTACTTGCGGAATTTGTCGTTCCCTGGCGTGGCGATGGCGGCCAGAGCCTCCTTGAGCGCGTCGACCGCGCCGCTCATGAGCCCAATCTTCATGTTGATCTTCGTGGATGTATGTGTCGTACTGTTCTTGGCCCACCCATTCGGAGCATGTTCACGTGACTCGTGTGCCACGAGCTTGCTCGTGTGGGGCGTGCTTGATCCCGTCGCGCCGGGATGCGCGAGGGTTGTGAGCGTAACGTACGCTGTTGAGACATCTATAGTAGCGCTTGCTACAGCCAGCTTCCCCCCCGCCGAGCTCTGCGGAGTCGGAATGAAGGTGCTAGGTGTCCACGAGATGAGCGCCTGAAAAAGAACGGCCGTAAGGGCCGCGACGGCGATCACGGTGGCGGCGGTCGGAGCCATAGCGGGAGTCAAAAAGAGGAAAGAAAGAAAGGTGAAGAAGGTGTCGTCCAGGCACGCGAACGGGGCGTGTATATACGCGGACACGCCTGCGCGATCAGTGGGCGATGTCTACAGCAAACTGCACTGTGATCAACGGAGTGGGTTCCATTTGAAATATTAGACGCGAGAGCGCGCGTTCGCGAACCATAGCTAAGCGAACCTGCAGTGATGTCAGTTCGCGTTCAAGGCAAATAATAGAGCCAACCCGAGCACGAACTCGCAGAGTGTACGACGAATCGGGTTGACCGCGACACCAGAGCTCCCCCAGCTGGGAGGTACGTTGCTGTAAGGCACGCCGTGCATCATCCCGTGCAACGTGCGCCGTGAAGCCCGAGCTGCAAGTTGCCTTTCGGAGATGGAGGTTGCGTGGTGACCGGGCCAGATCAAGGAGCGACGCGATCACGTGGCTGTTCGGGGGAACAGCTTATACACACACGATCTGGAACCAGCGATAGGTCTTGAAGGCAAAACTACACCAGATAGTACTATTATCTTTTCCATGCGGCAGCAAGCAGCGCTTTGAAGTTGGGCGAGCCGAGCCCGGTCACCGGATCCCATCCCTTCGCGGCGGCGAAGCCGCCGGTCTCGCAGTCCCCCGGGTTCGACCCGTTCCTGATATCGTTCAGCGCGTCCGCGTTCGCGTAGAGCCACGGGTTCAGGAATCCCAGCGGCGGCCGGTCCGCGGCGAGGAGCCTATCGTTCACGAGCGCGATGACGGCCGCGAAGATCGGGGTCGAGAACGAGTCGCCGTCGCCCGACGTGTGCGCGCCCTGGCTGACGTACTCCATGTTGACGCCGTAGGCGGAGACGTCCGGGAAGCCGCGCCCGGAGGCGTTGTACCGGCCCGCGTTGGTAGAGCCGAGGGTGGAGAGGTAGCGCTCGACGGCCGTGGTCTGCCAGCTCGGTCGCGGAAAGAGGTTCGAGAACCCGCCGCTGGAGAGCGAGGCGCCGACCTCCGGGACGGCGGTCGTGGCGCCAACGGCGGTAACGCTGGAGAAGGATCATGGTCAGATGGAGCGTACCAGGTGGGTGAGCCCGACTTACTAAGGGCAATCGACGGGCACCTGGACGGAGAAGGGCTCATCGGCGTCGCAGGCGTAGCCCGTGCCGGAGTCGCCCGTCGCGAATAAAACGGACACGCCGCGCGCCGTCAGCGCGGCGATTGTGTCGCACATCTTGTATACCAGCGCAGGCGACGTGCCGTCCTCGTCTAGGGCGTATGAGGTGCTGACGACGGTGGGTAAGACGTCCATCGTCGCTATATAGTTGAAGTTGTCGATAAAACCGTATAGCCCGTCGGTGGCATTGCTGCCCACGGACAGATAGTTGACGGGTACGCCAGTGGCGATGCCGACCGTGTACTGAAGGACATGAAAAGTCAGGGAGGACGGAGCGAGTCTCATATGGAGGAGCGTACCTGTATGTCCAGGTTCGCTTCTCCAGTGTCACGGGGAGGACTGTCTGTCTGAACGACCGTTCCTCCATCGATGGTCTGTACGCCGAAGGACGTCCGGTTATCCATGTCTGGCCGATACACGGTCAAGAACTCCTGCGGGAAGCGATCAGAAGAGACGCAAGTGAGCCAGTAAGAGCGTGCGGACCTGGAGATCCTTGTACTGCGGCCATTCCTCGTTGTATCCGACGACCGTTATCGAGTTGTTCACTGCCGTCGCGGTCGTCTTCGGGACGTGGTATGTGCTTATCACGCACTGGGGCGTGATGCTCGTCGAGCAGTTGTGGCTAAGCGCCTTGCTCGCTGCCGCCAATATCTTCTTCGCTCCTCGCGGACGCGGAAAGCTATGGTGAAGTCAGCCTCTCCGTACCGCAGCCGCCAAAAGCGGCACGCACCTGGTTATCGGGTGCACCACGTCAACATATTCCGCCATACGTGCGGGCAGCGCATACGCTAGCGTGCGAACGACCTCCGCGCCCGTCGCGGCGTGCCGGAACATGTCGAACGTCGCGTTGAAGAGCGTGCCTGCCGCGCCGACAGTCGTCGTGAGCGCGAGCCATTCGCCGTAGCCCGGCGCTTCCTCCGCATGGACGCCGTGCTGCGCGAGCCATGCGGTGACCGCGTCTGTGCTCGCGGGGTCAGGCCGCATGTACGCCGCGACCTGCGCAGTTGTTCAGATAGCGCCAATGGTGAGATGTCCTTAGACGCTCCATACCTGCTGTCCACTGAGATGCTGCTGGAAGCGCGCGTCCCCGGGGGTGGCGATCGCGTCGAGTGCGGCCTTGAGCTCCTCGATGCCCGCGCTCTTCAGGCCGAGCCTGATCTCGATCGGCGCAGAGGAGTTCGCGGGGCCGGTGCACGTCCAGCCGTGCGGAACATCGCGCTGCACGAACCGCGTGGCGGCGGCGTATGTAACGAGCGCGAGAATGACAAGCATCGTTCTAGGGATGGGTGGGAAGGCAGAGATACCGCGAGTCGATTCATGCGCTTATGTGTGGAGTGCGTGACGAAGTCGGGAACAGAGCAGATCTACGAACTGCAGAAGTTCAGGTGCATCCCGACCGAGGAGGGCAGAAGCGGCGGCGCATGCGCATGTGTTTATTACGTGCATCGAGCAGGACGCCATTGCGCGCAGCATGCCCTTGTAAGCGCGGGGGATAGCTTGGGCGCGCGGGGTGGAGACGGCGTGGAGACGGCGAAGGAGGACGTGCGTACTGGTCGCCGAGGATCCGACGATCAAAGGGGGGAAAGCGGGGAGCGGAGAAGAGAAGGAGCGAGCCTTCAATGGCGCACGGGAGAGGATAGGGAGGACAACGTCGTCCCGAGCTCTCGAATTTGAGGATTCCCACCCTACTAGTATTATACTGTATGTTCTGGGCGCTCTGCACCGATGGAGTTGACGCGTCGGGGGTGGGAGTGCGCATCATCCGGCAACCGCCGGCAGCAAGCGCCGAGATAGCCTTTCGACAGCTCACACGACCACCTCCTCGTGCTCCTCCTGCCCGCGCACGCAAGATGCTTCCGCTCGCACTGGCCTTCCTCGCGCTCGCCGCCGGCGCCGCCGCGCAGCAGGCCGTCCTCCCCGCGCCCGCCGGCGTCCTCGCGCGCTACAACTTCTCGAGCGCACCCGAGGCGGACGCCTTCGGTGCGCGCGCTGAGGTGCGCGCTTGCATTCGCGATAGCATACAGTGTTGACGGATGCGCATATAGGCCGCGGGGCTCGATGTCTGGCTCGCGGCGCACACCCATGCAGACGTGTATGCGCGGTCGGACGCCTTGCTCCCGCCCGGTGCATCCTCGCGCTCGCCCCTCGCGCTCGCGCTCGCCCCGCCCCGCTCTCTCGCCGATGACGAAGCGCCCGACCTGACGCACCTCAACTCGTCCTTCCACGCCGCCTACCACCCTCTGTCCGGGCTGTCCGCCTTCTCTTCCGCGCTCGAATCCCTCGCGCCCGAGCTCGTGAGCGCGCGCACGTACGGCCACAGCGCCGAGGGCCGCGCGCTGCGCGTCCTGCACATCAGTAATAGCTCGGTGAATGCGAGCGGAAGTGTTTTGGTGATGGGCAGCCAGCACGCGCGCGAGTGGGTCGGCGTCGGAGCGGCGGCGTACCTCGCGCACGCGCTCGTCGCGCCTGCGAACGAGAGCGGCTCGCTCCGCGCGCTGCTCCAGCACCATGTGCGCTAATCTCTCCCCTCTCCGCGCGTGGCGGTGTGCTGAGGAGGTGCAGGACTTTTACATCGTGCTCACGCCGAACCCGGACGGGTACGAGTACTCGTGGACGACGGACCGCCTCTGGTATGCTTGTGCCCTCCTCGCCGACGGGTGTATGCTGACGCGGAACAGGTTCAAGAACCGGCAGCCGCCGAGCGCGCGGCGCACGTGCGTCGGGATCGACCTCGCGCGCAACTGGGTTAGTGTGTCCGCTCTCTCCCCCTCCCCCTCCCCGCTCACCGCGCGCAGGGCTTCAAATGGAAGCGCGGTAGTACCCGCCAGCCCAGCCTCTCCCCAGACGACGCGTGCGCGCCGTCGCACCCGGGCTTCCGGCCCTTCGAAGCCCCCGAGACCTCCGCGCTCGACGTCCTCCTGCGCTCTTTGCCCTCGCTCTCCGCGTTTCTCGAGCTCCGCGCCTACGGCCAGCTCGTCTCCGCGCCCTTCGCGCACTCGTGCAGCAAGCCGCCGAAGGATGCGGAGGACCAGCTCGAGCTCGGCGCGGGCGCGGCGCACGTCGCGCAGCGCGCGCACGGGGCTGTGTATGGTGCGGGCGCGGCGTGCACGCAGCTGAGGAGGGCCGGGGGAGATGTGCTGGATTGGGCGTATGGCGTGCTGGGGGTGAGGTACGCGTATACGGTTAGGCTGAGGGATACCGGCACTGTGAGTGATGGAGGATGTGTGAGGGGAACGGGGCTGACGGCGCGCAGTATGGGTTCACGCTCCCGGCCGCGATGCTGAGGCCCGCGGCGGAGGAGGCGGCGGAGATGGTCGCGTATGTCGTGCGGTTTATGAGGGCACGGGTGCCCAAGTACTGAGGGGGAGGGCGCGGCGTGGGGTGAAATGGGGTGTGTGTATGATAGGGCGTATGGCATGCGTTTTGAGGGGGGTCAGGGCTTCGCTCTTGTTCAAGTGCTGAAACAGAGCGAGGTGTCGTTTTCGGCGATTTTTCACGTCAGAAATCACTTCCGCTCTCGTCCTTTGGTCGCTGGCACCACCACTTCCCGACCGAGCGACGAGCATAAGTACCAACTAGAGCGTCTATATATAAGACTGTTTGAAGTCGAGATATAGGGATGACGTCATCCTCCTTTTCTACATCTTGCCTCTTCTCTTGAGTGCCGTCGTTCGGCGACCAGCGTGCAATCGAGCAGCGCGACCGGCAAACGCCGATCGCCGCTGCTTCCGTCCTCCTCCTCGCCTCCTCGTCGTTGTCCTCTGAACACTCAGCTCGCCGCCTGCCGGCGATGATCGCTTTTGTCTCTACCTCGCCGGTCGCGCGACGACGAGGCTGGAATCATACTCCGCTTCTGCTCGATGCACATAGACACATGCGCAAGCGCCGCCGCTTCTGTCCTCCTCGGTCGGCGTCGGTCGGGGTTCTGCAGCTCGCAGATCTGTTCTGTCTTCGCCGTCGTTTTGGCATCCCAGTGATCGCATGCTGTCGAGTATACTAATTTGTGCCCCCTGATGCAACGAGCTTTGCTGCTTTTGAGTGGGGAGCTGATCTCCGCTTCGCATATACCACGATCGACAGATCAACTAGCCTATACGATGAAGAGCGTTGCAATGCATTGCATAGGCACCAGGTGGTAATTTACAGGCTTGATCTGCGTGTGCTATCGCTTCCTCATCATGTTCTTCCTCGATGCAACGGATCAGTCACAGCAGTCACGACGCTGCTTCCGTGCTTCTTCTCAGCTTGCGCAAGTGATAAAACATTGTTTGATCATGGGTTCGTGAGCGGTCTGGGTCTATACAACGATGTCACAGCCATTGAAGATGACTGAGTGCTTTTTGGCCCTTGAAATTTCGCCGATCCAGCGCTGCAGACTCCCCACTGCATAGGGGAAACCAAAATGACGGCACTACATGCATTACGGACATATATAGTGCCTCGATCACCACAGGCTCGTGTGTCCTCCTTATAGAGTTATATGATTCTCGAAAATCAGTAGGTTTGAGGGCTAGCAATGGCATGGGCACGCAAAGACACAGAGCTGAACACAGTTTGGCAGAACTGTATCGCCTGTGGAGCTCTTAGCGTGACAATCTGCCAGTTTGCCGATTTGCGTGTCTCTCTCAGCTGAAACGGACAAAAAAAGTAGCCTACGCGCTCGGCGCGGCCTTGAATAATCCTCATGATTATTCTACAGGCAGTAAGTCCCGTTCTCGGCAAGATATACGCGCCCCATACCTTTCGCGCTTGGTTGCATCGAGGAACATGCTCCCTTATCTCGTTGCATCAGGGGACACAAGTTAGTACCGTAGCTACCGCTAACTCCACACGAGCGGGGATTCACGCACGGATCGCGGGCGGCAGCAAATTTCATGCGCCTTGCCTCCATCCTACTCCTCTCGACCTACCACCTTCATCGAAGAATCAGATCGTCGCCGTTTCAAGCGCGAGGCTTCGCGAAATGGTGGATGCTTCCCCGACCCTCTTCTCGTCCAACAATCTGCGTTGAAGTTGGCCCAACAGTTTACTACGCGGCATGGCTTCGACAAGACACTGGCTCTTGGACCATCAACAAAGCGTCCGTCCGCCGCCCATCATCCCACGCGTCCTTCGCATACACATGACATCTCTTCTCGATTGACTTGTGCAGTACACTGGGTCCGCTCGACCTGGCTTCGCAATGGTCACCCGACAATGAAGCAGTGGACGCTTGTGGGTAGAACACGCCATCCAACTGCACATCTTCGCGCAAAGCCCGCCCGACGCCGATGCTGCACAAGTACAAAAACCGGGGTGCTATGATACACATCAACCAAACAGCATGGCACTTCTCAGCAAACTCGCACTTGTGCTTGCCGTCTTGTCAAACCGCGCTCTAGCCTTCACATCGTTTGTGCAGCACGAGTCACGGGCCAGCGCGCCCCGCGGATGGGTCCAAATCGGCGCTGCCAACGCCTCCGCACCTATCACCATGAAGATCGGCCTCAAGAACTCTGGTGTCGACAAGCTCAAGGACGCGCTCGACGCGATCTCCATGCCCGGGGACGCGCGGTTCCGCCAGCACCTCACCACCGAGCAGGTGTGTACTGCTCTCTTGAAGAACGTGTGTATCGCATTCGCTCACTCCCGTCCGAAGGTGCGCGCCTACATGCAGCCTGCCTCCGCCAGCACAGAGGCGGTGACGGCGTGGCTCGCGCAGCACGGCGTGCACGCGCGGACAGCACCGGGGCACGGCGACTGGCTCTCGTTCGCGACGACTGTTGACATGGCTAGCACACTTTTCAACACCACGTTCGCGACGTTCCGGCACGGCCCCACCGGCAAGGTGGCTGTGCGAACGCTCGCGTACGCGCTTCCCGCACACCTCGTTCAGCATGTCGACGTCGCACACCCAACAATCAAGTATCTTTCTTTCGTTCTCATGTCCGAGACACATCGGCTGAGTAATCCACAGCTTTCCCAGTACGAAGAAGAACAGGGCTTCCGTCACCGTGCCCCTCCTCAAGCGAGCCAACGCCAGTCCCGACAACTGCACCGCTAACATTTCTCCGAAGTGCCTGCAGCAGACCTATGGGCTCCCGATCACGCCAGCAAAAGCGCACGGGAACTCGATCACGGTCACGGGCTACCAGTCCGAGTGGCCGCAGTACAAGGATCTCCAGGTGCGCGTTTGCCTCTTGCCGAAGGGACAGCGCACACTTACACCGCCTACTCACAGCAATTCCTGACTATGTTCCGCACCGACATGAACAACCACACCGTCTTCGGTGTGCAGACGCTCGACGGTGGTGAGGTCAATCAGATTGACCCCGGTACCGCCAAAGTCGACACTGGCGAGGCGAACTTGGACATCGAGGTATGCATGTACATCCGTTCTTTCTTTTCGATTTCTGAATTGCGCTTGACCTAGTATACCGTTGGCGTCGCGGCGGGTGTGCCAGTCAACTTCTTGTCTGTAGGCCAGAACGACACCGATGGAAACCTGTACGGCTTTCTCGACACCATCTCCTACATCAGCTCGATGCACACCCTCCCGACGGTGGTCACCAGCTCATACGCGGAGGAGGAGACCGACATATCGCCCGCGCTGCAATACAAGTACTGCGATGCCGTTGCGGCCCTGTCTGCGCGGGGTGTATCTGTCCTCTTTGCGAGCGGTGACAATGGAACGGGCTACTACTGCGACGCAGACGCGCAGTTCATGGTGCAGGTCCCCGCCAACTGCCCATAGTATGTACTTAATCATCTTTGCACACGCGCACTCTGACCTGACCGCGAATGTCATAGCATCACCGCCGTCGGGTCCACGCAGGGTGTGCCCGAGATCGCCGCCATATTCTCTGGTGGCGGCTTCTCCAACGTGTTCCCCACCCCAAAGTGGCAGGCCGCCGCCGTGCAGCGCTACCTGCACACGTTCAACAACACCTACGCCGGGCGGTACAACGCGTCGGGCCGCGGGTACCCGGACGTGTCTGCCTACGGTGAAGATATGCTCTACGTGGACCGGGGGATGTTATCCACGAGCGGCGGGACCTCGTTCTCGACGCCCATCTTCGCGGCCGTTGTCGCACTGGTGAACGACCGGATTATGCGCGCCGGCGAGCCGCCGCTTGGGTTTCTCAACCCATGGCTCTACCTGCGTGCCTCCGGAGCGCTCAACGACATCACGAATGGGTCGAACTATTGGCCTTGTCAGTTTGGCTTCCCGGCGACGCAGGGATGGGATCCCGCTACTGGGCTCGGCTCGCCTAACTTCAAGGCGCTCGTCGCTGCTGCCTTTTTGAAAGGATGATGGAAGTGTGGAGAGAGGCGTCGTTCCACATTTTCCCGAGACTTATATTGTATGTGGAGCAATTGTCAACAAAGTGATGTGGCCAAGCATTCCGACGTTCAGGGTGCGACTTGGTTGAGGGCAAGGTGAAGTGTGAGCGTGATTGCTTACGTCATCACAGCTACTCTCCTTCGTCCCTTCCATGCCCACACGAGCATATGTGTTCGTGGACTTCCTTCATGGCTTGAGCTCAGATATGTTGGTCTTACATCAGGAAATCAGTCCTTTTTGCGAATCAGCAGACGCGAGCGCAGGGGATCCTTACCTCGGATCTGGTCTGAGGGCTGAGGTCTGCGCTAGTGTCGCCCTACATGATCATGGATAGAGGCATCGAATACTTGAATATAGCCGCTTAAGCAGCTATAAATCTTTCGTCCGCACGAAAAGCTAATGTTGACTGGCAGCCGTCACGCATGTCAGTCTGCCCGGCGACTTCAGACCTTCGAACCGCCTTACCTCTCTCACCTCCTCCTTCTCCGCGATACACCGACCTGCGACACCCCCGATCACCACACTCCATGAAACTCACCGAGAACGTCTACGTGAACCTCCGCCTTCCCGCTCCCCACCCTGCGCTTCCTACTTGGCCGCTGTCCGACCGCAACGATCCGCGTAGACCGTGCATCAGCCATGGCGTGCCCTGGGTCTTCGGCGAGGCAAGCTCCTACTCTTATATTGAGACGATCACATCTAACTCGTCGGTGTAGCCGTTCGTGATCGACGTTGTTGACACGGCGAGTCCACGAGCCGTCGCACTCGTCGTCGTCCGGCAGGGCGGCGTGGAGGTTGTCCGCCGCACCATCGACGCCCGCCACACGGAGATCAAGAACGGAAACGTGAGGACGTGCAAGGGCACGCTCCGCATGCCGCCGAAACCTAAGGGTGCGTGTTCCTCTACACGTGTGGCCGACTGCACTCTGACCTGACTCGCGATAGACCCGGCGGTCGAGGGCGGCACGATCGAGGTCCAGCTTTGGCGCCATTCTTCCTCCCCGAACGGAACAGACTACTCCAGGAAGCCGGACGTCTTGCACGCGACGGCCATCTTCGAGTACCACACGTCGGGTAGGCTCTCACTGATCTGGCTCAGGTCTTTCGACTGATACACTCACTAGAGTGGGCGTGGGTGCGTGGACTCGGCCTTGGGAACGCGCTTCGTCCCTCGCCGACCGAGGACGCCCTGTTCGTCCAGCCGGGGACGCCGCCTTCCTGTACCGCGGCCTTCCCCTCCGGGTTTGGCGCTACGAGCCCGGCCGCCGTCCCGACGCCGCATCATCCGGGCCGCCAGTTCTGCGTCTCCTCGTCTCCTTCTACATCGTCCGTCGGGTCTTCGGCCTCTGTCTCTCATGCAGATTCGAGGCCAGGGCGTGGACCCGGAATGTCGACTCGGACTCGGGAGCCCTCAAAGCCGCCGGTCGACACGCCCGACGTGTTTCGCACGGACACCAAGCAGAGCACGACGCCGTTGCCTCGTATCACTTCATCAACACCGTGCAAATCCGGACCCAGTAGCTTCTTACCCTTGGCCCCCGCGCCTTCGCCGCTTACTACTGCCAAGTGGCTGGACGCGATCATCAAGGCTGGCTCGACGTCGACCCCAGTCCATTGCTCGACATCCTGCCCCTCTACCCGATCTGCCCATTTCACATCCTATCAAACTTCCCCGCCCTCAGCCTCCTCCGTAGCAAAGGCCCACTCACATCCCTCTGCTATCGCTGCTGCGAAACGCTCAACGCCAGCACCTAAGACTAACCCATCACTACAAAAAACCTACTCCTCGTCTACTCCTTCGAGCACCTCGTCCTCCGCTCCCTCCATACCATCTTTCGCATCGACCCCGGCTCCTACGGTGGCATCCGCATCGTCGACGCCGCCGAGGTGGCTGGCGAAACAGGACGGCACGTGCTCGACGCCGGCTCCTGCGTCCGAGCGCGACGCACGGTCCCTTCCTCAACGAGAAACCGAGGCAAAGGGTGCTTCCCACTCTCGTGTCTCGTCGTCGTTTGGAAATGCCGGCGCGTCGACCACCGATTGCGAATCTCGGACGCGCACACGAAGCAGAACGAGCTCGATCTTGTGCACAAGTGCTCAGCCGAACGTTTCTACCGCGCCGCGACAACGCGAAGAATCGGGCGATCGCAAAGGGGGCGTCGCCCACCAAGACAGCATGGCCCGCAAATTTGCGCTCAAGCGGGTGATCCTCGAGAGGGAGCGACGGGAGAACAACGTACTGTCCTTCCTTCCTTTTCATGCTTTGAGCTCACTTCGTGTTCGTGCAGATGCGCGTCGTCGACGCAAACATACAGTATCTCGCCGCTACGGCGTCCTCCTCAACACAAGATCCTGAGCTATTACTCGAGCGCAACCGGCTGCAGCAGGAGATTATTCGCTACGAGGTGCATTGTCTTTATGC
Organism: Limonomyces culmigenus; assembly: GCA_002233555.1. Lineage (NCBI taxonomy): Eukaryota > Fungi > Basidiomycota > Agaricomycetes > Corticiales > Corticiaceae > Limonomyces > Limonomyces culmigenus. The sequence continues at coordinate 11,480 of LCTX01000097.1, read as the reverse complement.
TTTGCCCAAGACTCGTGCTCATATCACTGTAGATGGACGAGAGTCAGCTCAGGCGGCGGAAGGGTACCCTACGGGGTGCCGCCGATGAGCTCGACTTTGAGCTGAAGAGCAGTGACTTGCGCGAGCGTATGATCGCGACACAGGCGCGTACTCACTTACTCCTCCATGAGCTCTCATTGACACAAACTGTAGATCCAAGAGCTCGAACTGCAGGAGGCGCAGAGGCGGGGACGCAAGCGGAAGCCTTCTGTAGACGAGGGAGGGCGACGTGTGAAGACGTGCCGCGAGCGTGAGCGGACGAGTACGAATGAACCTAGTAGCGCCTCTGCTGCCTGGAGCACGGGCAGGATGTTGTAGACGGCGATATGAACGTAGTGAGCTCGTGTCAACCCACATCGTTCCCGGTCGGACTAGGATCGCTTCCGCGTCCTTGCACATCTGCACGTCACGTATCAAGGTTACCAATACTACTCAATCGAGAATAACGACCTCAGTCCTCATCCGCTTCCGGTGGTGTTCGATCTGGGTCTGTAGAGGGATGAGATGAATAGAATGAAGATGTTTATGAGCTTACCTGAAGGTCATCCATCCTGGTCATCCGTCCGTGTGCTTCCTATAGGTGCGATTGAGATGCTGGTCACGGCCAGGATAAGAGAACTAAGCTTACCTTCAACCGATTGAGTTCCTGCTCATCTTCGAGGACCGAGTCTACTAGATTATACGACTCTCGTGCCGCCCTTGATTCTCGAAGACGTTTCTCGATAACATGCAGCTGTTTCTACCCGTCTGTCAGCAAGATTGCTCATCCATGCAGATCAGATACCATACCCCATTCTCGTGCATCTCCTTAAGAAATGCATACTGTCCCTACAAAACGTCGCCAGCCGCGTAAAAAAAAGTTAGACTTAGAGGCTGACCTGGAGAGTCTCCCTCTCATCGTGCCGTCTCTTCCTCGCTGCAGCGGCGACTTGCTCGACGTCTGTGTCAATCTTCACTACGACCGTCTGGTGATCCGCGTCCCCTCTGAGGGCATCAGCGCGTGCGGTGGAGATGCTCGAGCAAGTGACTTCTTACTTGACCTTGATCTGGTCGAGAGACTGAATATGAACGGCTCGAAGACAAGTCGCGTGGATCTTCTTACCTGAGCTTGGATTGATGCTACGGCTTGTGGCTCCAGTTGCGTCTGCAGAACGCGCATGTCAGGGTTGCAGAGATGTTAATCAGGGATGACGTAGACGAACTTCGATATTCTTGATCCGCCCGAGGAGACCATCTATCTCCTGCGTGAAAATGTGAATATAGGTTCCAGCCAGTCCAAACTGACATCAAACCTGAGACCATTGATGCTCGTCGGGGCGAATCTCGACTGTATCTGGGCGGAGAATATTCTCTGTGCTCTGACCAAGATCATCAGCGGGTGGAGAGCAGTGCATGTGAGACGCACTCACGAGGATGTTCTTCATCTCAAAAAGCTATTTGAGACGCCGCTCAAGGTTCTGATAAAACATTATCGATGTGACTATGACGAGATGTCTGTCAGCATACCTGGAACCTATCACCGGTGGACAGGTGCTCGTACTGTCCTCGAGTGTCAAGTTCCTCCTGGTGTCACATGTGAATGACAACTTGAAGACGTGGAAGAGAGGCAAGGAAGCTTACATCGTGTAAGACCTGCTTTCTGAGCTCTCCGTATCGTGCCTGATGGGATATCATCAGACAGACCCATCCAGCCGCGTGGCCCCCGTTGATAGACTCACTGGTAGAACAGTCGTGCTTGCGGTTCCTTTGTGCGCCGCATCCAGAGTGCTGCCGTGCTCATGACAAGGAAGGTGGTCTTCTCCTGGGGAGACCATCCCAGTTGGAGCGTTGGCAGTCATATCGGGAAGCAGTGCTTCTTTTCGAGGTGCATCTGGCCTACGAGCCGCGGCAGACGTGAGCTTGGGTGATGATGGAGAGCAATTTTTCCTTGAGACACCAGCATCGAGTCCGAGTGACGCAGTTGGTGGAGCGGGGAGGTAAGAGTTTCAGGAGAGTCAGCTGCACCTGTCGTCGTCGTACTTGAGACACAAAACGTGTTGATCAGGTCTAGTCTCTCGTGAGTTGCGTCTTGGCTCTGTAGCAGACCATGCGCCGATGTGAGGTTGGAACGAGATGGCTCGGAGGTAGGAGAGACACGCGTGGTCTCCTTTGCTTCTTGAGGACCAGGAGAAGCGGAAGGGCTGATGGGTGTTTGTTGCCTTGCAAAATCATTGATCGAATCGTGTAGCACATATTGTGCCTGTTGAATATATCTCTGATCGTTCAGGCCTGGTCGCCGTCATGACATCATCTTGAAGAACGTGATGAGCAGTTCGTCGTCGAGAGGCACGTTGGGTCCATGAGTCCTCGCAACCCATTGCGCTATCTTCTCGTATGTCTGTACCACCTCGTGACTTTGGAGCCAAGATGTATAGCAAGTACGTACTTCTTTTTTTGGTATTTACTATGTTTGAGCTGTTGCGCCATCTCCCTAGCCCGGCACTTCCACCGCGGCTTGGGACAGAATACCGTCTGAAACGCATCCTGAACGCACGAGAGCCGCCAATATTCATCCCATGTCCCTGGATCCATGAAGTCCTTCTTTAGGTTGTCCTCCAGCATCACGACAGTGAGGTGTAGCAAGCAGACGCAGCAAGTAGCCGTAGACCGACGACGTCAAGAGCAAGCCGCGAAACGGGCACATGACCGCCGCGCCTTCTCCTCCTCCGCGCATCGCATGCCTCTATAGCTCCGATGCCGACGTTCGGGCACTTCAGCGCGGAGATCCGCGTCGACGACGTCCCGCTCCCCGAGTACGCCTGCACTACCACGACGCCGGGCGCGGGCTCGGACAGCCCGCCGACGGTCGAGTGCTGGATCCCGTCTACCGTCGGCAAAGTGCGATCTCCCCGCCCTCTCATACTGCATTATGCCGAATGAGCATAAAACGGCAGACATTCACGATCCGGTGGTCGGACGCGCGCAAGCCCCGCATAGCGAGCGCAGGCGAGGTCGAAGTCGACGGCGCGCCCGTCGGCGACGCGCTGCTCATCTACGCGGGCTCCTCCAAGCTCTCACACGCCGTCCGGCGGGACGTATGCCTCAACGCCCGCGAGCGCACCACCCTCGTCTTCTCGCCGCTCACGCTCGGTCCCTCCCCTCCCCCACCTACTTACCTTCCACCGCTCACGCGCCAGCCAACAGACGAGGACGGCGCAGACGCAGACCCCGACCAAGGCAGCCTGCGCCTGACCCTGACGCCGTGCGTGATCGACGGCCTCGCGCCGCGGCGCGCGCCCGAGACGCGCGCGGCGCTGCGCGGCGGCGCGGTGAGCGAGCGCGCGAAGAAGGCCGGCGTGCACTGCGTGCGCCTCGGCCGCCCGGTGCGTGCGCCGAGCACGCGCACGGCCGTGCATTATCGCAAGACGGGCGCGCCGGCCGTGTGGTTTGTGTGGCGCTACCGCCCGCTCGGTAAGTCGTGCTGTGTGCGTGAGCGTGTGCGGCGGGCTTATGCAGGCAGGCAGATGTGCTCAAGGCGAACGGGGTCGTGCCGCGCGAGCCAGGCCCGGCATCGCAGACCGGCAGGTTGAGTACGCGCGCCGCGAGCTCGGTCCCTCGAGGCCCGCCCGGATCCGCCGACGGAACGAGCACCGACGAGGAGAACGCGACGATGGCCGACCTGCTGGTCAGTACCCACCCTCCGCGCCGCGAACCACTTCTAATGCTCAGTGCAGGCCGAGATCGCACGCCTGAAGCAGCTCAAGCGCTCGCACCGCTCCCCCAAGCGCCGGCGTGTCGTGATCGACCTAACCGCCGACTGACCCTCTTTCCGTACCCATGCATATAGTCCCCCTAATACTACGTTTTAACCGTGTCGCGCGAGCCCGCGCTCCCGACGGAGCTCATGCTCGCCTGCGACGCACGCCGGCGCGGCACGTACGGCCGCGGGCCGGGCGCGTCCGCCGTCGGCGTCGTCGGCGTCCCCGGCCTTGCGTCCGCGTCTGCCGCGGGCGCGGGCGCGGCGATCACGAAGCCCGCCTCGTCGACGATCGGGCGCGGCGGCGGGCGGTCGATCTCCGCCTCGAGCAGCTGGCACGATGATCAACACATGCGTTCGTCGCGTAGAGAGATGGGGGAACGCACCTGCTGCCTCAGGTCCTCGCTGTCATAGTCGCCCTCAAGCTCCTCCGGGCCCAGCAGCGCCGTCCCTTTCCTAAACACCTCGCCCTCCTCCGCGACCCACGTCCTGCTCCTCGCGCCCGGATCCTCCTCCTCCCCTCCATCCAGCGTCTCAGCCTCGCTCTCGGAGTCCGTGTCCGGCGCAGCGAGCCCGTGCGCAGCCTCGTCCTCGAGCACGAACGTCGGCGTCGTGACGGGCTCGAACACCGCGGGCTCTGGCTCCGCGCGGCCCTTGCCTTTACTCCCGCGCGGCGTCAGCGGGCCGCCGTCGCCCAAGATCGGCGGCGCGAGCGCGCCGAGCGAGAGCCCGAGCCCTGTGCGCGCGGGCCGCCGCCAGCGCCCCGCGCGCCGCTCGCTCATGGCGTCGTTCAGCGCGAGCAGCTCGGCCAGCTTCTCCGCGTCCGCCGTGCGCTGGATGAGCTTCTGCAGCGCTCCGCCGAGGTCGTCCGCGCGCGCGTCGAGCGCGCCGTCGACGTCCGCGAGCGCGCGGCCCGCCGGCGCGCGCGAGAGCGCGCCTTCCATCTCGAGCATGAGCGCGCGGACCTGTGCAGGGAGCGCCGTCGCGCTCTGCCTCCTCAGCCCCCTCCTCCCACACCACACGGCGACAGACGCACCTTCTTCGCATCATCGAGCCGGATGCTCTTCGCAAGCTGGCTCTTCTCAATAAGACTCCACACCTCCGCCTCGCCCTCCACCTTCTCGCGCGCCGCCTCCGTGTTCCTGACACACGCCTCGAAGATCTGGCGGCACGCGCGCGCCATGTCCTCGTCACCCGGCGGGACGCTCAGGTCGAGGCACCGCATCGCGGCGTTCGCGCGCAGGCCGCCCGCGAGCGCGAGCGCGCCCGCGAGGTCCACGGCATTGTCCGTGAGGCCGAGCGTGAGCAGTGCGCGCGACTCGGGCAGGAACTCGGCGAGCGCGATCGCGCCCGCGCTGGTGAGCTGCGTGCTGCTGAGGAAGAGCTGCTTGAGCGCGGTGTTGAGCGTGAAGGCCGTGCGCAGCGCGTGGATCTGCGAGTTGGGCCGTGAGTGCGTGGGGAAGAGGAGGGGGGAAGGACGTACGCCGTCGAGCGCGGGCCCGCAGCACGGGTTCCGGCTCAGGTCGAGTGTCTCCAGGCACGCGTTGTACTTCTGCAGCGCCCGTCAGCGCCGACATGTGCGGTATGCGCGAGGGACGCACGAGCGCGTCTGCGATCTGCACGAGCGCCTGGACGTCCAGCTTGTTCTCGCTCAGGTTGAGGACCTTGAGCGTGCGGTTGCGCTTCAGCACCTGCGCGATGTACGCCACGCCGCCCTATCCCCCATCAGCCCCCGCACGCAAAAAGGAGGGGCGGGAGACGCACGCGGATCTCGTTGCCCTTGAGGTCGAGCGTCGCCAGCGCGCCGAGCCTTGGGAGGGCGTCGAGCTGGCGGACCTTGTCGAGGAGCGCGGCGCTCGGCCCGCTGTCCACGCTCGCCTGCCTTTGTGGCGGAACGGGCGCGGGGACGCGCGCGGTGACGCCGCCGGCGGCGCTCGCGGTGAAGCTCGGCACGCCGGGCGGGTTGCCCTCCGCGCGCGCGGCGGCGAGGCGGCGTGCGCGGGGCACGTACGGCGTGTACGTCGTCGGCGGCGCGCCGGGGTGCTGCGGGGGCGGGAGGAGCGGACCGGCGCGACTGGGCGGCGGGAGCACCGCTTTCGGCGCGGGGGCGGGCGGGGCGGCGACGGCGGCGGCGAGGCGCGCGGCGAGCGAGGACGGCGGTGCCGACAGAGTTGGAGAGGTCGGGGGCGAGAGGAGGCTGGCGGTCGAGGAGGACGGGCTGGAAGCGAGCGACGAGGACGTGCTGGGCGAGAGCGGGTGCGCGTCGGGGTAGTCCTTGATCATGAGCGCGAGCGCGACGGCGCCCGCGGGCGCGATGCGGTTGTGACGAAGCGAGATGTTGCGCAGGCTGCTCGTGCGCACCACGTGTGCTGTCCCTTGTCAGCCGGGGCGGGGTGGGAGGGGGAGGGAAAGTACCGAGGGCCTCGAGCGCGGCGGGCTTGAGCGCGCAGTCGTCGAGCTTGAGGCTCTCGAGCCCCGGCGCAGGCGCGGACGGGAGCGCGGCGGCGATGTGCTCGACTGCGCGTTTCTCGAGCGCGTTCTGCGAGAGATCGAGGAAGCGGAGCGCCTTGGCCTGGGCTGCGTCAGCCGTGCGCGTCGTCGCTCAGGGCGGGGCAAGCGGACCTGAGCGAGCCATGCGCCGAGGAGGCGGAAGGCGGCGGGCTTGAGTTTCCGGTTGAGCGCGACGGAGAGGAAGTGGAGGGACTCGGGGATGAGCAGCGCGTGCAGGAGCGGCTTGAGGTTCTGCGTTTGCCGTGTGAGTTGTAGGTGGGAACGGGGAGGAGGGGAGACGCACGGCCTCGTCGAGGTCGCACTCCTTGAGGAGGAGCTTGCGGAGCCCCCACTCGATCGAGAAGACGTCGGAGAGCGTGGCGGCGCTGGCGAGCGTGATCTGCACGCCGGAGAGGTCGAGCGTGCGCGGGCTCGTCCCGGTGGCGGCCTGTGTGGCCATCGTGAGCGGATACATCATTGCCACCTATGGCTACACACCAGGAGCGCGGCGGAGATGCGCGGGTGCGCAAAGTCCTCGCGGCCCTCGCAGCACTCGCGGTAGAAGCCGTCGACTTTGTCCATCGGCCAGTAGTCGTCGTCCGCGGGCTCGTCCTCTTCGGCGCTGTAACTTATACTATTGCCTCGTACAACTCGCCGCCTGCGCTCGCCCTCGCGGGCCTCGACGGCGCGACGCTCGTCCTGCGTCGTCGGCGTGTGCGGCGGGTTCTGGGCCGAGATCGGGTACACCGTCGCGAGCTGCGGCAGGATAAAGTGCGCCCGCTTCAGCGCCCGCCGCCCCTCGTCTTTACTCCCACTGCCATCCACTGCGGGCGCGGCAGGTGGCAGGAGCTTGGACGTGAAGCGCGAGAGGCTGAAGAGCGGGGGCGGCGGCGGCGGCGGGCGCTTGAGGATGCTCTTCCCCGGCGTGAGCAGTACCACCGCAGACGACGTCGCCGGCGACGACGACATCGAGGGGCTCGCCAGCCCGTTCATCGCAGCAGGTGTGGAGGAGTGTGGAGAGGAGGAGTGAGCCACGACGAAGCCTTGCCTAATCCGGCCTGGCCCTTTCGCGCTGATCGCCCGTTCCAGAAGACCGTTCCATGGTCCATTCGCTTTGCTATGGTACAGTACAAGGTTCCACTCTCTCTCACCCAGCCACGATCGCGCCGCCGTTCACGTGGATGCTCTGCCCGCTGATGAAGCTGCCGTCCTGGCTTGCGAGGAGCACGTAGGCGGGCCCGAGCTCGCTCGGCTGCCCGATCCGCCCGATCGGCGCGGGGCTGCTGTGCCACTGCTGCATCTGGCTCGCGTCCATCGCCGCGGGCTGCAGCGGCGTCCACACCGGCCCGGGGCACACCGCGCTGCGCGCGTCGTCAGCGAGGAGGGACGACGAGAGGGAGAGAAGGGAGCGCACTTGACGCGGATGCCCTTGGGCAGCAGCTGGTTCGAGAGCACGCGCACCATCGCGACCTGCGCGCCCTTGGTCATCGAGTAGTCGAGCAGCATCGGCGGGCCGGCGTAGGCAACTGTGTTCGCGCGTTAGCTTTTGGTTTAAATAAGCACTACTCGAACACATACCTTGCGACGCGGTGACGATGATGCTTCCACCCTTGGGGATATGCGGAACCGCCGCGCGCGTGAGGAAGCTGTTCGGCGGTTAGCGCAACTCTCATCGAACTCCAGCCTTCTCACAAAGTGCCATCTGCACCACCCATCAGCGTCCGCCTCCCTCCACGCCCCAGACCCACTCACAGATGTTCGTCTTCATCGTGCGGTCAAACTGCTCCGTGCTGAGCTCGGTGATGTCCGGCACGCTGTACATGACGCTCGCGTTGTTCACGAGCACGTCGATGCGGCCCCACGCGTCGACGACCGCCTGGATGACGCGCTTGCAGCCCGCCTCCTCGCGGATGTCCTGCGGGAGCAGCAGGCATCCGCGGCCCTCGGCGAGGATGAGCGCGCGGCACGCCTCTGCGTCAACCTGCTCCTCGGGCAGGTACACCAGCGCGACCTACTCTCCATCAGCACCTCCCTCATCTCAACGCTGCATAAAGACAGACGCACGTCGGCGCCCTCCTTGGCGAACATGACCGCGACCGCGCGCCCGATCCCGCTGTCGCCGCCAGTAACGATCGTCTTCTTCCCGACCATCTTCGCCGCGGGCTTGTAGCGGTCGAACGTGTCGTGGCCCTCCTGGACGTCCGCGTCCTCCGGCTTGCGCGCCATGTCCGCCTGGATGCCGACGACGCTCCCCTTCTGGGATTCGACGGGGAACTCGCCCGGCCCCGCGAAGGCGCCCGCGTCGCTCGTCGCGCCCGTCGGCTACGCGTGGTGGTGTTAGTGAGGGGGGAGGGGGAGGGAGGAAAGGTAGACGCACGGCGGCCTTGGCGCCTGTGGTGGCGGAGCCGGTGACCTTGTCTGCGAGGCCCTTGATCGTGTCCATTTCGTGAGGGTGTGGGTCGTGAGAGAGATGTGGGGTGTGTTTTAGCGGGCAAGGAAGAAGGAATGACAGCTTATAAGAACTCCGCGCGCTGACGTCGGTACGATGCGCGTCATCCGGCGGGGCATCGTAAGGCGGAGGTGGAGAGCACCTTCGCGGTTATCAGATCCAGATCGCACGTTCGAGACCGTCGCGCCGCGCGCGATCTCTGGTGGCGATGGAACAGGAACTTGGCTCGAGCTCCAAACGGCGACAGATGATCGTTGGCAGAGGAAGAGGCGCAAGGTCACCTGACCCGGCTCGGTACGTTATATCTCTCATGTCTAGCTTCGGATCGTGTTCGTTGGTCTCGTCTGATTCGCATATAGAATACATCCTGTCCATCGCACAGACTCAGTCCATGCGCCCCTTGAGCGTCCGGGTGATGATCTTGTCGGGTGTCCTGCGCGCGAGGTCAGCCACACGAAAGGAGGGCAAAGAAGGAGTGAAAGACGCACAGGATGGTCACCATCGCGCCCCAGCCCGAGTACGCGTCGCGGTCGACGGCGTTGAGCAGCGTCTGCGAGATCGTCTCGAACAGCTGCTCCGGCTCGCTGTCCGCCCATCAGCTCCTCTTCTCCCCCCAAGCCACAAGCGCACTCACAGGCCCGGCTCCCACAGGCCCTCGGCCATCCCGTACAGCTTCTCGCTCGCCGTCCCGCTGACGACAAAGTCCTTCGCCCAGTTGATGCACCCGATGAGGTCCGTGCTCGCGACGAACGGCTTGAACCGTTTCGGGGCGCCGTCGTCGACCGCGACGGGCTCGAGCCCCGCGACGACGGGCTGGATGAAGTATGGCCCGAAGCGCCGCTCGTACAGCGTCGAGGACACGAGGTGCGCGAACGTCACCGGCGTGATCTCGCGCTCCTCCTTGATCGTGTACATGTTCACGCGCAGCCGGAACTGGTCGTGTCTGCGCACCACGCGTCAGCGTTCGAGCCGCCGATGAATAAGGAGAGGCGCACAGCGTGTAGACGTCCGTCGCGAGCCCCGGCAGGCCCAGGTATATCCTGTCCGTGATCGGGAAGATCTACGCACGCATCAGCGTACACTCAAGCTTACTATCTGCCCGCGCCGCACCTTCTGAAAGTCGTTCGAGATGCCGAGCGCCTGGTTCCCCAGCCGGAGGTCGCACGCGATGGCGACGCAGTCCTTGCCCACCATCGCGACGACCGAGCCGCCGTTGTAGTCCATGATCGACATCCTGGGCGCGCGTAGATGGGTGTGAGGCGAGTGGTGGGTGGAGAGCGGGAGGACGTCGAGGAGCGCGAGCTGACGCGTCGAGAGTCGAAAGAGCGGGTGTGGCTGTGCTGAGGCGCGAGGCGCGATCACATGCTGCTGGCACTCCTCTTCCTTCCTTCTGCACGTTCTGTCGCGCCGACGACTCTACCATGCCGAAGTGGGGAGACTACGAGATCCGGGTTGAGATTGGTAAGAAGCCCTTGCCCGAGTATGCTGAGGAGTCGATCATCAACAAGGAGGGCATCCCTTGCATCACTGTATGGATTCCGTCTGAGAGTGGCAAAGTACTGTACTTTTTTGACCATAAGTTCGTCGCCCGTCGCCCAGGGGTCCAAACTGAACCAATTGTTGCGTCGCCCACGGCTGGGCAAACAAATTTGAGCGACTTACCGTAAAAGGCATTTTTTTCTGGCGGCTTTGCTGCAGCCTGGATCCACGTTTGAATGGAGTCTGAGCTGGTGATATGACCTTGGTAGCAGACTGGTAGACTCTAACAGCATTCTTGAAGCCAAAATCGAGCTGAGGCGTTGAAATTACATCAGAGCAGAGACCCCTAACCACATTTCCTTTTGGGGACTGAACCAAATGTTGCCCAGCAACATACCTGAGTGCCACAAAATGAACCAATCAAATGATGAACTAAGTGTTGCATTGCCCACCCCCCAAACTTACGGTCAAAAAGGTACAGTACATGCAACCGTGCAGCTGCTGTTGACACTAATATTCTTTACTTACTTCAGCACATGTGTGGTTCAGGAGTTCTGTGTTGCCTGCCGTTACCATTGCAAGATACGCTCAGCAAACCGTTACACAATCAGCTTCAATGGCGTTGAGGGAGAACATACTGTATTGAGAGCCAACAATGGTCCTTTTGTGAGTGAACACAATGATTTTTTGTTTTGTACTGCAGCTTCATCACAGGTTCCTCATTGCCTGGCATTTGCCAATGTGTTACTCTCAGGTGTTCTAAGCCAATACCTATGCAACCTTCTTTTGCTGAACTATGTGCAGTAGATGGGGAACATGCAGACTTTGACAACAATCATCAGAAGACATGTCCCAGTGAATGTCACAGTTTTCTTGAGCCCCTGGCTCCTGTGCCATGTTTCGGCCATGTCATGTTTTCTCTCCAGTTTTCTGCAAGTCCCAAGGGTCACATGACCATGAAGCAATGCATCAGTCACTTGCTCTATGTCCTAGATCACCCATCAAGTAACAGGACTGACACTTGTCCTGCTGCAGTTCACCCTGCAGTACCTGTTGTTATTAGATCCATTGTCATCGGATCTCCTGTGACAGCTGCTCATGCTCTGGGAGCATGGAATGCTGCTGCCACCCGGACATCATTCACATGCTGCTCCGGCTGTCCTTCCAGCTTATTGTCATACGCATGTGTTTTCCCTTCCGACGGATGGAGACTATCTCCGTCGGATACTCATGCTTCCACCTGTGCATGATTATTATTATTAGATCCTCATTTCCTGTATAAATAGT
>LCTX01000095.1:0-14306 GCA_002233555.1 Limonomyces culmigenus | reverse complement strand
GTCGGCGCGGGTCTTGCGGTCGTCGGCGCGCACCTCCTGCCTATGCCGACGATCGGGTCTTCTGGGCGCTCACGTTGCGCGTGCAAGGCGCGAAGACGAGACAAGAACCGCGGGGAAGGTTGGGGGAAGGCAAAAGAAAGGCCCCGCGGAGGCAGCGACGTAAGCGGTTGATGGAACTCTCTCCGCGTGGGCGGCTTGCCTGTTTCGGCGATCGCCTCTGTTGCGGTCGTTCTGCGTACACTCTTGAATTGAGGAGTGAACACGATGGGTGCTACGCGCCCCCTGCAATTTTTTCTGCGTCCGTAGGGCGTGCAATGGCCGGGGCGGAGATCAGCGCGTGGTTCGAAGGTTCCGTGGGAACAGCTCGGCTTTACGCGGGTCCGCGTCCCTCGCGCCCGTCAAGAATGCGCGGGTGCCAGCAGGTCTAGCAGTGCTCTCCATCCCCCGCTATGGCTCTGACGCTGAGCCCGGTGGTGTACACATGGCTTTGCGGCGCGTTCGTGTCGCTGGGGTCGGTCACGCTCGGCTACGACCTCGGCATCATCGCCTCCGTCATCGTCCGTGTCTTTGATTATAGTTCCCACGGGCGTGTGCTAAGAGCTACTGCAGCCCTCGCAGGACTTTTTCGTGCGGATGGGGATCCCGACGCCCTCGCAGATCGGCCTCATCGTCTCGCTCATGGTCCTCGGCGCGTTCACGGCCAACCTCTTCGTCGGCTACATGGCCGGTCCGTCCCCTCCCCCTCCCCCCCTTCCCTTCTCCCACTCACACCAGTCGCGTAGACACGCTGGGGCGCCGGCGCAGCATAATCCTCGGCTGCTGCGTCTTCCTCGTCGGCGGCGCGCTGCAGACGTCCGCGCAGCACATCGGGGCCATGTTCGCGGGCCGGTACGTTGCCGGCTTGGGCATCGGCATGCTCACGACGCTCGCGCCGCTCTACCAGTCCGAGATCGCGCACCCGAGCATGCGCGGCCGGCTCACGAGCCTGCAGCAGTTCTTCCTCGGCGTGCGTGCGCAGTATGTGCGCGCGGTGCCGATGCTGACGGCGTGAATAGATTGGCGCGCTGATTGCAAGCTTCATCGGCTATGGATGCTTCAGCCGGCTCACCGGGCAGGCACAGTGGCGTGTACAGCTCGGCATCCAGCTCCTGCGTACGCTCTCCCTCCCTTCCCTTACTCCCCACTCACCGCCCCCACAGCGGCCATCCCGCTCGCGCTCTTCGTGCTCCTCCTCCCCGAGTCCCCGCGGTACCTCGCCATCCGGGGCCAGCCCGACGCGGCGCTCGCCGCGCTCGCGCGGCTCCATGCACGGGGCGACATGGGCGACGCGTTCGTGCGCGCGCAGCACGCGGAGATGCTCGCCGAGCTCGCGGCGGAGAAAAAGGCTGGCCCCGCGACGTACGCCGAGCTGCTGCGCACGCCCGCGCTCCTCAGGCGCGTCGTGCTCGGGTGCGCACTCCAGGCGGGCCTCCAGCTCACGGGCATCTCCGCGATCGAGTACTACTCGCCCGACGTCTTCGCCGCGATGGGCTTCGACACGAAGACGACGCTCGCGCTCCAGGCGGGCAACTCCGTCCTCGCACTGTTCGCGGAGGTGCTCTGCATTGTGTACGTCGACCGCCTCGGCCGGCGGCGGCCGCTCATCTGGTCGTTCGCGCTCTCGGGGCTGTCCTTCGTCGTCATCTCCGCGCTCCAGGGCAAATACGGCGTGACGAGCACGGCCGCGAGCCGCGCGTTCGTTGCGGTGACGTGGTTCTACAACTTCGTGTTCAGCCTCGCGGTCGGCCCGCTCGCGTGGGCGGTGCCGGTCGAGATGTTCGGGAGCAGGCACCGCAGCAAGGCCTCGGCGATCACGAGCTCCGCGCAGTGGATCTTTAATTTTATGATCGCGCAGGTCACGCCCATCGCGCTCAAAGCTATTGGGTGGCGGTACTGGGTCGTGTTTGCCGTGTGCGGGATGGGCAGCGCGGTCTGGACCTGGGTGCGTCGTTTTCTCTTCGAGGGTGTGGAACCGGACTGATGAGCGGGTGCAGGCATTCCTCCCGGAGACGCGCGGGCTGCCGCTCGAGGAGGTCGACGCGTACTTTGCAAAGGTGCCGCTGTTCGTGCCGCACTCGACCGTGCCTGTGCCGGGCCGCGTCGAGCGTGAGGACGCGCTAAGACAGCGCGGGGCGGAGCTTGGCGAGGAGAGCGTCGGGGAGGATGAGAAGGTGCCTGTTGAGGCGTGAGGGTGTGCTGAATCTGTGTGTTTGTTTGTTTGTGCTTTCGGTCGTACTCTACCTTGCTTTGTTCGTAGTAGTTGTTGCTTGCTTTGTGCTGTTCGGTGTTTATACATTTGTTGTGTTGTCTTCCGAGCGTGGGATTGACGCAGATTGCGACAGTGCTTGCTCTCGTGGCTGTGCGGTGCACGCTCTTGTCCCCTTCCCACTTGAACCCGCTCGATTCTCTGACCAGACCATATCTGACCCACCTCGCTACCACAAAAGCATCCAGGATTTGCCCCAAACCGGAGAACAGACACAAGCCGATGAACGCACACCACAAAGCGCTGGCACCGTTCGAACGACTCCCAGAGGATGTGTTCAACAAGATCGCCGGCATCCTAATGCTGCCTGTGCTGTTCGCGGGAGGGCGGGATCCAAAGCTGTTCGCCGGAAGGCGCGATTTGAATCTGTTCGCGGAAGGAGCGGATGCCGATGTCGCGATTGTGAACGTATGCGGCTACACGCGGCGGACGCTCACCACAGTCCCCACCTTGTGGTCGCGCATCGACCTCGGTTGCGGTCTGGCCAGGACCCCGCTGTGTGTCGAGCGCGCAGGAGAGAGTCCCCTGTCACTCTTGTACGCTTCACCCGAGTTCTCGACCCATCGTGCGTGCCGGTGGACGAAGGATCGGCATACCGAACACGAAAACTTCCTCATTCAGCTTCTTCCCTGAGCAGAGCATGTGCGCATACCCTGTTCAGCCCTGCCTAGCGACCGCGTTTTGATAGCTCTCTTGCACTCGTCGTGGCCGTAGCTGCGCTCCCTGGATTTTGGGGTCATGCAGCAGGGTTGGACCTCCTTTGACAGCGGCTTCTTCTCATCATTAGAGAGGCTTCATGTGGAGCGTACCTCAATCGTCGGCCACGTCTCGCGGGTCGCCAATCTCCAACACCTCAGTCTGGCGAACGTGGACGGTGTTCTCGTTTCAGAACTCTAGTATCTCATTCAAAGTGCATGCCAGCTTCGTTCGCTACGGATTGACAAGCTTCAATGGTGGGATACAAATCCCAGCACATCATTGGTTTCAAGAGAGAACAGCTTGTGTCATTTGGACACCGTCTCCATCGCACTTCTCCCTCGCGATTGGAGCTACGACCAGCATGCACTGGTGCTCCTTTTGCACGCCCTCAGGACCGAGCCTCGCAGAAGCATATCTGTCCACTTCATGGCCGAATGGCCCAATTATGAGCCGGTCGGCCACGCACTTCTCCACGCACTTCTCCCGAGCCCCACCACCCACATCAGGAGATGTGGTAATGGCCGACACTGGCAAGTCACCTTTGGCGACGACCGGACCAGATCACGACGGATAGTCAGCTCCATGCCTTGTTCACTCTTATCCCCGCTCGTGATCGACACGCTCCCGTCTGTCAACACATTGTGGGTCGACCAGGCTGCTGCCTTACTGGTCTTCAGGCGTGCAGTGGGCTGACGAGGATTGCTAAATTCTCTAGGGCACCTCAAGCTGGATGACGTGCAGACTGACCTAAGCTATATCACGCAGTGGCTGCGAGTCCGCTTCAGCCAGAGGCACCCTCTTCGTATCATTGAGTTCATCAGCACCCGTAACCTTCCGCAGACATGGGAGCTGTATACGCTGAAGCAAGAGGTTGAAGAGATGGAGTACGCGACTCGCATCCTGTATAATTAAGAGCATGCTTGCGAATAGACTGATGCACATTGGTGGACTCTATCTTGTATTTGTTGGGCGATCTGCTCCTGTGTGGCGGAAGATGACTCAGCATCGAGTCCGGAACGTGGTTTCCAAACGCGCGCTTGCTCTTGTCCTCCACCACGCTCAGGAATCTTAACCTCTGAAAGACGCCCTTGAGCAGTGAGACTTGACTCGCTTCTGGGTTTTCATGTCTGCACGCTTGCGTGCCGAGCTATGCACGTTCGCCAATCATGGAGTCTCTGAGTAGAGCTGCATGACGCAGAATGGGGCCCATCATGCGCGAGCTGTCGGCTATTACGCCTTAGTGCACGGACATCGATGTCTCCACTGCGAAATTCACATATACGTCCATCTCAGCGAACGCGATGCTCCAGATCTCACTCAGAACGCTAGATTCCGCGATCTCGGTATCTAACACCCGATATAAATGCTCCCGCCCCGTTTGTTCCTGATCCACGCCATTCGTGTACGTCTCTGCAGATCGCTTCCTTGACAAAAGTCTCCTCAAAAAGATGGACACTTGGGCGCTCGTCAACTGCTTGTCCACACATAAGCAGGGCACTGCCATCTCTCCACGCCCCCGTCCCGCCAGCCCGCCATGCGCTCTCCTCTCTCCCTCTTTGTTACCCTCCTCGCGACCACAGTATCCGCGCATGACAGCCTCGTCCCCACTCTCTTCAACTCTACGACGCTGGTGAATCTTCGCATCGAGGGTGTGAACAAGACGATCTACGAGGATCCGATCCTCGCGCGCCCGCAAAACGTAACGACCGCCGCAGGCGGAACGCACCCGTGCACGGGCCTTAACCTCAATGCGAATCCGAAGCCGGGTGCAACATCCACGACCGCACTGGCGGCGGCGGCGAAGTTGAAGGGGTTTTCGTTCGACGGGTTCGTCGTGATTGAACTCGTATGCGAGGATGCTAATCCTACGAATAGGACGTATCACGACGAGTTCCAGGACTTCTTTATCACACGCATCGGCATTTCTGAACAGACAGCGACACAGTTCTGGGGTTTGCTCCTCGACTTTCAATTCACGCCCGTCGGGGGCTGCCAACAGGAGGTCACGACAGAACAGCATGTCTTGTGGGCGTTCGACGCGTTCAGCAAGGCGTACTTTCTCAGCTTGAGCACCGTAGGCTCGCTGGTCGCGCCTGTCGGCGGTCATGTCACGTTCGTCATCAAGGACGGCACCTCGGGCGTGGTGATACCTGGTGCGGTAGTCACGGCAGTCAGCGGCGGGAAGGAGACGGCGACGAGCGCGGCGGATGGGAGCGTCACAGTCCATTTCACCTCACCAGGATTGAAGACGTTCAAGGCGGAGCGGAGCGACTCCATTCGGTCAAATGGGGTGACAATCCTTGTTGTATGATGAATAAGTGTATTCTGCGGTAATTCCATTCTCTTGTGTTATCTTGGCGGACAGATAACAGGAGCGTGATTAGATTAATCAGGTGTATGCAACAAGTGGAAGACAAGCCATCAGAACAGCACGATGTTCTCGATCGACGACGTCTTGGTGGACCCGTACTGGCTGTCCAAGATATACTCGACGACGAAGAGCTGGCTCTGCGCCGCCGGCTTCGTGCCCTTGGGAATGTAGAGGGTAAAGTCGTACTCGGTGCCGCCAGGGGTGGGGTTGCGCAACGTGGCGAGAACAGGGCCGGAGCGTGGGTTGGAGGCGCCTTGCGGGGAAAGGTACACCTAAAAAATTGATAAGCAGAGGATGGGAGCCATGTGATGATGATGACATACCGTGACGTTCAAGCTGCTCGTGTAGATACCCGTGCCCGAGCAGTACTTGAAAGGAAACTGACCAGAGGGGTACTACACATCATCGTCAGGGATGAGTTCACGCAGGCCAGGGAGCATAACGCACCGCTTGCGTGATGTTCGTGTACGACTCGGGTGAGGCGATCGACTGGGTCCCGCTGTGGCACGTCGCGAGCGGGTCGGGGAACGTGGTCGTGTTCGTGATGGTGATTTGGACGTCCTCGAGCGTGAAGGCTTGGTAGTTGTTCCCAGTCTTGCAAGGTTCGAACTCTACGAACGTGGGGTCCTCGTATACGATGTTCTCGAGGCAGGTCGTCCCGCCGGTGACGGCGATGCGGCCGTCAGAGGTGTAGTAGAAGCTTTAGTGAGCGTGTATGAGCACAAGGGAGGTAGATAAAGGTTGATCGCGACCTACTGAGAGTTGCTGTTCTCGCGGCAGTACTCGAGCTTGAGTCCGTTGTTCTGAGCGCCGTTGTTCGTGGTCGTCATACACAAATTCGTGCCAGGGTAGTAGATGCCGAGGTTGTCGCCCTGCTTCACGATAAAGTTGCTCGCGCTGGAGTTGCACCCGCCGATGAGAATCTCCGAGCCCTCTGACAAGCCGTCGAAGTGTGAGTAGACGAGGCACTGCGTCGCATTCCCGTTCGGGTGAATCTTCTGCACCGTCGTCTGGGTGGGAGTGGGTGTCGTGGTGACCGTGTTCGTTGGCGTCGTGCTGGTGACAGTGGTCGTCGTCGAAGAAGAGGAGGGCGTCCAGATCTGGTGCGTGTTCCCCGTCGTGCACGTGTACGTCTGCAGGCCCTTGCCGCCTAGGCTGATGTCGAGGTCGAGGCACTGCGTTCCGCCCGTGAGAGCGAGGCGGTCGTCGGCCGTGAAGTACCAGTGCTGCTGGGCGAGGCCGGGGTAGCAGGTGTAGATCTTCGCGGGGCCGAAGTCGGCGGGGCTCGAGCCGGCATCGAGACAGCTGGGCCATCGTTAGCGCTCACTCACGCGAGAGTGGAGAGCAAGGAGGACGCGCAAGTTGGTCCCGGTGAGCTTGAAAGACGGATTGTCGCCCGGCTGGGTGAACGTCCAGTCGAGGTGCGCAGACGCGTCCGTGCACGCGAACAGGCCCACGGACGCGTCATTCGCAGGGCTGGTCACACCCAGGCACTGCACTCGCGTTAGCACTGCATCTAACACAGTGAAACAGCTAGACACACCAAGTTGGGGTCATAATCGTAGAGAATGTGCCGAGCGCGGACGAGCGGCAGGAGCGCGACGAGGACGAGGACGAGGACGGAAAGCATTGGTGTTGTGAAGGACGACCCATCTGCCCCTTCCTCGCTGCTTATAGTGATCGATGGGCGGCGAACTGCGCCCGTGGCTGTAGCGCCCACCAAATCCGTATATAATCAGAATCGCGTGCGTTGCCCTGATGGATGTGGCAAGAGCAGAGAGGGTGATCGAAACGCGGGGTTTCGCCGTGGTGCCCGACCTCGACCATTGTCCTCCTCAGTCTTCATGGGGGTGAGCAACGTCCATGGGACTGAATAACTCAAACTGGGCGCGGGTGGATGACTTCACTCATTTCCGATGGCTTTTACTTGGATGAGAGATCCCGGTTGGGTCATCGTCCCAGTTGCCGATACTGGACGATTTGACTCGCCTGCAAGCAAAAGTATCCCATAACGTATGTGATTCTATCTGTACAGTGTTACTCGCCCTGTATCTCAGCGCGCAGCGCTCAACTTCTCGCTTGCGTAGCTATGTAGTCATCTACTTCATGCGAGAAATATACTCCCAGTCCTCCCCAGGCACTTCATTCCAATGAGCTACGTAGCCTTTGTAGACTTCAGGTTTCTCAACCACCTCGGCCAGAGAACCGTGCGAAGGGTCCCGAAGCAAAGTATGCAGCTGCGTCCACACGAACTCGACTGGCACTGCGGCGCGTCCACTCTTTGCTCGCTGCTTCGTCCATATCTGCACGGGTGCAAGCTCCGGATTTGTAAGCGATGATTGTGCATGCAACGGCACTCGCAGCCTCACGAGATTAGGAAGCAGATCCAGGTTTGGCCATTCTTGAGCCTGGTCAGGCGAGTCGTTATAAGATGACATGCACCAGGCAACAGTAGGCAATGACGGTCCCAGTCGCGTGATTGCCCCGACTTGGATGCTGAGGTAGAGCTGGTTTGCTATATGCTTCAGCTTCTCTGAGCCATCAAGCAGCTTGTTACCTTTCGTGTAGATTTGAAGCGTGTGCTGCGCCTCACAGTTGTCTGCCCCATTCAACCACAGCGTGCCAGGAGGCAGCCCAAGGGACGGCTGTATGTGCGACCAAAACGAGGTGATAAAGTCGAGTACAATATCCATCGTGTCGGGAATGACACCCCTCTCTATCCAATAACTCTCTGACTCAATAACCAGAGATCTGCCGGGGATGGGGAGCATGCTAAGGTAGGGCCCAATCGCTTTCATGAGTATGTTGCATCAAAGATTAGCAAGACAGGGCAAGTGAACGCGCTCTTCAAGGGCGACTAGCCCTGTCGAATCCAGAAGAACTGTGATGTCGAGCGAAACCAGATGGATGGAATTACCGAGCCATTGCTGGAGCACGGGAATTGGAGGAATCCTATCGTCTGTCTCGTCATTCTCAAGAGGCCGGAAGTTATGCAGGCAAAGATGGCAGAGATGTGAGGTTACTGGAGCCTCGTTGATTGGGACCTCTACCAGAGTAAGATGAGCAAGGGAGGAGCTGTTGGCGGTCCAAAGGGCGGAGGCCATCATCCATCCCCGGGTTTCGCCAGTGGCCCCATCATGATAAATGTCTACGTGTAAGAAGCGTAGCGGTACAGTTGTATCGAGCAAATCCATGTATGCAACACTCAGCTCCTCAAAGTCGGCGCGGTCGGCAGTAATCTCTTGGAAACGTATCAACGCGTCCCGCGCGTGAGGTAGCAGGATTCGAGTCAGATCTGCCAAGTACACAGTCGAAACTTGCGCTATCAGCTGTAGATAATGGTGACGGGTGCGCTGTCCCTTGAGGGCAATTCATTCTCTGCACCACGATGTCCTAATGAACCGCCAGAGCTCGGGTGATTCAACGGCAACGGCTCGTACTCGGGAGCAAATGTGCATCGCATGGGAGAAATCACCAATGGCTTGCGATTCGTCCGTGCCATATGAATCATCAGCATGCAAAGGCTTATCTTTTCGCGCGAATTGAGCCTGCACGAAACCAAGAATGTGCGCGAGTAGCTCGTTGTGGAGGCGGCAAAGCGGCGTGGAGTTATTGAGTGCGCAAGCCTCATGAATGGAGCTCGTGATAGATTGGTGGTCAATCTTGAGAGACGACATCCCGAGTGTTTCTCTGCGATTGGAGTCCTGGTCGAAGGTGGAGAAAGTATGAAGCAAAGACGCGTCTGCTACACGTGACTACATGTGAATACCTTTTGCGCTCTCGCATCTTCGCTGGCAGAGCGGTTGCTGAGCGCTGAGCGGCGTCGCTCCTCTGGAGGGTCGTTTGCAAGAGTTGATACATCGCCGGATGCTTTACACGATGCAGATAGAAGACCAGAGCGTGATGTTACAAACAACAGCGTCCTCACCGCCAGCCAGCCCCTCACGAGATCTGCTCCATGCCCTAGTTCGTGCACGTGAGCGTGCGCACGCACCCTTCGCCCTCCACACTCTCGTAAACGTCGATGCACTGCATGCTGCCGGTGACCGCTATGTGCGAGTCGGGCGCGTAGTACCAGAGCTGCTGCAAGGCCGGGGGAGCACGTGTACACCTACGTGGGTCCATCGTCGTGGGGGTTCGTGCCGGCATTGAGGCAGCTGTGAAGACTCGAGATGGCATGGTATTCACCACCTCCGATCTCTCGTCCTCCTGTCCCAGCCCTGCCCCGCATCCCGATCGCGCTCGCCCCACCTCTTCGCAGCCTGCGCGGCCTCGACGTCCGCGCGGTTATACATGTCGCGGCCGCGCACCGTGCTCGGCGTCGCGGTCGCTGTCTCCTCGCGCTGCTTGCGACGGAGTAGTTCCTGCGCGCGTGCGCGCTCGGCGGACTCGCGCGAGAGGCGAGCCTGCGTCGGGTCCGGCGGCGGGCCGGGGAGCGTGGGCGCGTATGGGTCGTCGTGTAGCCGGGTGGGGAGAGAGCGGGACGAGGGCAGAGAGGAGGAGGAGGGGCGGGCGGAGAGGGAGGTGTTGATGAGCGTGAGCGGGTCGTGCGTTGACTTGCGGCGCTCGTCGCGCGTCCTGCGCGGGTATCAGCGTCGGCGGCAAGCGAACGAAGGAGAGTGGCCAGACCGTCGCCGCTCGTCGACGGGCGCGGAGTCCTTGGACGAGTACCACGGCGCGAGGTCCTTCTTCGACGGCGCGAGCCGCACGCCCTTCTCGTCCTCGCTCAGCGCAGGCGGCTTCGACGCGCGCGCGGCGGCGTCGCCCTAGGCATCCTCATCAGCGCCACGTTATTGCGGAAATTGGTGAAGATGAGGGACCTGCTCGAGGTCCTGGAACAGGTTGATGTGCCCGCCCGAGCGCGGGAGGTCGCTCGCGCCCGCAACGGCCTGCCGGGCCGCGTCCATCTCCTCCTCGGGGCTCACCCGCTTCTTCTTCTTCGCACCCATGCCTGCGCGCTCCCGCAGGAGCGTGATGCGCGCCTCCGCATCCTACCGCGGCTCAGCGAGGGAAATGGGAGGGGACAGGCGGGGCGCACGGCGAGCTGGATCCGGCCCTCGTCCTTCTCCTCCTGCAGGCGCGCAGCCTCCTCGTCGGCGCGCACACGCGCGACGTTGTCACGCCGGTAGGGGTGGTACGATTTGTGGTGCGCGATCACGAGGCGGCCCATCGTGGAGGAGGAGGGACGTTCGGGTTGGTGGCGCACCTCTTTATCTCTCTCCCTTCCCCTGCACATGCGTAGACGCTGAATCCGGATTGGGACACGCCGTCTGCTAGAATCAAAGGCCAACGAGAATAAACTGAGGGGCATGTGCTGGCTGTTCTGATAATTGTGGCCATGAGCCTGTACAAGGCGTTCGAGCCGTGGCCGTTCAATTCCTCATTCCCCTCCACTACTTTATCGCCTGTGCTTTCGCACCGCTCACTCTTGTCTACAGTAATCGACTTACGATACATCAATCAATAGGCTGTGCTCCCTCTCTGCGATGCTGGCACGCATGAGATGCATCGATTCGAAATCCTCCGACCAACGCGTGCCTGCTCTAGTCATTGCACCCTGCCAATCATCGGCGGTCTTGTCTAGAGTCCACCGGAGCTCTGCGCGCAACCACCTTTGCCATAGCTCTAGTCTAAGAGCTTTCATTTTGGCGCCGTCAGTTGCTGATACAATGCACGCAGCGGCGTCCGCTGGGCTTTTCTAGCGCGAAATGTCACTAATAGCGTCGCGGGGCTTTGAGGATGTTGACTTGGTTGTGGTCCCCTGCTTCTCTACCGACAGCTTGCCTGCTCCACTCTTACGGGTCGATATACTGTATCACTTATAATGTCACCACTGCGTGAAATCACACGCTACCCAACCGTTGCGTCAGATCACTACTACAATACCGAATCTACGATCGCACTCAGAAGAGACAATAGCCGGAGACGCAGGAGTTGAAGACTGAACACAGAGTTGAATACCAGCCCATGAAATTCTGGAATGGCGGCATGCCATCAGGCGGCGGCAGCTGGGGGGAGCGCCGTCAATGTGAATTCATAGAAAGCATCGGCGCGACTATACGGTGCGATTGCGCCACTGGCCTAGAGATGAAAGTGAGTGACCAAGTAGAGCGCAGCGTATGCGCATCAACATCACCATGAGGGTCCCGACATCTGGGATGGTGAGTGTGTCAAGCGACGTACTGTTCGTCAACACGTCCTGATACGTAGTGATGTCTACCTCTGGCTTGTCGAGCGTGAGCTTGAGCTTGGCCACATTCGCCATCCCGTTCATAGCGACCATGCCAAAGAGGATAGCGTAAATCAGGGCGTCGGAGCCTTGGGGGATGGTCCTGTAGACTACGATGCCGCTGACGTCGGCAGGGCCGGCAATGGCACCCGCTGGGCCCGCTAGTACGTTCCAATAGATATGTACCTGGAATAAGACTGAGACGGATTTATGTGGCTCCACACCAAAGGACACATACTGTCTGTGGCTGAGACGTGGACTGGCCGTCGGGAGTGAACTGACACCCAGATATAGGTGCTAAGTCCATCTTCGTCTTGTTGGTGATCAGAAAGGTGATGGGGTATGTAGCCATGGCTATATGCGTAGAAGGTGTAGAACTGCAGTGGCGAGAGGTCTACAGCCGTAGAAGAGAAGAAAAGGTGAAAGCAGGAGCTTGCTATGCCTGCACGCCTGTTGCACACTTCTCTTATGCATCGGGAGCTACCGCGAGTGGTGCGGCGTCGACAGATTGCCGGTGCCACAGGCTTCGATGCATTATGTATGGTCGGCACTAACCCCTCCGAGACATTGATATCGCTTGCCAGACACATGGCAGGTACAGAACAGACAGATTTTGGGGTTGCCGAAGATGTCTCGGAGATCAACAGGTAAGAACCTCTGAGCGGCGTTCTGGCATTGTTTACGTGACCTTCATGGTCGTTCCGAGCTGAAAGATCTCCTTTATTGGACCAGTCCCCATGCTTTCGTCCGGCCTGCGTCAGTACCTCATATCCCGTACCACACCCCACACCTCAGGCCGCAGGACCCAGGTCCAAGCTGGCTTCGACATCGTAAGGACGACATATCCCCCACCCGGCTGACGCCCGGCAGCGCGGCCAACTTGCGAAGGGAGGGTCAATGATGATGGACGTGCCACGTACACAGCTTTTGAGACCCTATCCAATTGAGTAACACTATGCAGATATACGGTCAATAGTCTATTGCGGAAGGATACGGCATCCATAGTCTCTATCGCCATTCCTCTTTTTGCGACCTATCAGCAAACGACACATGGTATGAGGGCGAAGTGCACCTACATTAGATCATTGTCATGGAGCCGCCTGCTCGCCCGAGAGCTTGCGCGTGACCGGAGGCTTGCCGACCTCCTCCGGCGGAACGCCCATCGCCTGGACGAGCGCGGACGTGTCCATGAGCTTCGCGTATTTGGGCTGCACAAACAGCGCACTATACTCGCGTCAGTAACATTCAATGCGAGAATAGGAAGTACACGCACTCGGCCTCGCAGAGGAGGGTGCCATCCATGGTCTCGACGGTTGCCGCGACCTTCATCTTCCGGCCGTTTTGGTCGATGATGCGCGTGCTGACGCGGATGAACTGGTCCGCGCGTGTCGGCGCGCGGTAGTTGATCGCGAGCTTGGCGGTGACGGCGACCTTGTCCGGCATGTTCAGGATCGACTGCGTGCACTCGTCAGCGTCTACTCGTCAGCAGCAGAACAGAAACGCACCAGGCGGCCCATCGCCTCGTCCACAATCGTTGCGAGCATCCCACCATGGATGATACCCTCGTGCCCACAGAGCCCAGTCCCAACATGGATGTACACATCCATCGCGCGCTCGTCCCTCCGCGCGCGCACGAGCGGCGGGAGCGCGAGCCGTCCAGGCCCACGAAGCGCGCCGCCCGTGAGCGAGTTACGCATGCGCTCGGGTTCGACATCCGCGTACGGCCGGCACTCGTACCACTCGCCCGCATCGGGCCGGGCGCGGTGCGCGCGCAGCGGCGCGAGCGCGTGCAGCTCGCGCTCGAGCGCGTCGGTGTACGCGAGCGCCTCGGGCGTGTGCGGCTCTGGCGCGCGCGGGGCCGGCCGCGGCGAGAGGAGCGTCGCGGCCGGCGGCGGGTACACGGCACCGAGCGCGTAGCTCACGCCGGCGAGTGCGGTCGCGCCGAAGAAGCTCGCGAGCACGCGCCGCGGCGGGAAGGCGCGCGCTTTGGCGGAGGGCGGGGCCTGCGTGCCGTAGGCGCGGCGGGGTGGGCGGACAGAGCAGAGGCGGCGGGCTGCCGAATAGGCGAGCTGGGTGCTCATGACGGTGGGCGCGAGGGGTGTGTGGCGCCTCTTTCTCTTCCTCCTCACGCACGCGTTCATCGGTAGACACCGAATCCTGATTGGGACGCGTAGTCGTCTAGAACTCAATTCCAAGCAGAAGAGGACGAGGGAAACATGGTGGCTGTTTTGCTAATCGAGGCTATGAGCCTGTACAAGGCCATTCACGCTCTACCACGCGTTCCATAGCAGCCACTACGCCGCTCGGATGAGTCGGAACGTATTGCTTCCCTCTTTCATCTGCCCTATGAGGAGCTCGAGCACTTTCTCCCTCCACCTTCATCTCCTCGTGACTCCTCTGGTCGTACGTAGCTGCTACGAGCCGCTCCCATGGCAGTCCGCTCGAGATTCATCGGGAGCTGCAGGTTTGCGGCGAACACGTTGCGAACCTCTTCGGGATTCTGCCGCGCGAATCGCACCGCATATGGAAGGTGACCGTTCAACTCGGACCCGTCATTTTTCTCCGGCGCTCCTCTTCTTCCCTCCACGACGATATGCCCTGTGCCTTTGCAGCACTCACTCTCACTTAGAGGTTTCGACGCGCAGTACATTATTCAACAGGCTGCGCTCTCTCTTTGCGATACTGGGGAGAATAGGCCCGCC